>PVKH010030949.1:0-12410 GCA_004027955.1 Chaetophractus vellerosus
ATTTCCAGCACATATCCCACAAGAATGACCTGTTATCCTCCTTAGACCTTTCTCCTTTCCTTCGTGGTCCACTGTTATGGAGTGCAGTCTTGTGTATGTGGAGGGAGGGGTGTGGGGGGGTGCTTTCTTTGGCCCCTCTATTACATAAAACCTGCCCATACTGGCTTTTTCTTCCACCTCTTTGTCCTAATCAAAATAATTCCACCTCTTGACTCACAGAGAGCTAAGGACACAATCCATGGGCCAGGTGTCAGCAGATCCAGGCCTAAGTGTCCCATCTTAAACTCTCAGCAGTTACCACAGTGTTCCTCCAAAAAAGGGATAATTTTTCCTAACTGGATCCTGAATAATACAATTTACCCCCTCTAATAGCTATGTGACCCCCCCTTAGTATATAGCCTGCAAGCTGGAAACCCCTGCCTTAAGATGATGGCAAAACGGTAAGACCTAGATTCCTTTCCCTCTCCGTCTTCTGATCTAGTGCTAGCTGTCACAGTGTGACCGCTCTGCCATCTGCAGACTGATTTCCTCCCTGGCCCCAAAACCCCAAACTGAGAGAATATAGTTGGAGGCTTTTATCATACTTGCAACCTGGGTTTTGAAAAGTCTAATATTAAGTGAGGCAAATTAGACTTAAGATGGCTCCCTAAATAATCCTGATGACTACAGGCTCATCAGCTTTCTGGTGCATTTGGCCTGGGTCTCCAAGGCACCAAGTTTCTGTACTCTCCACTCTGTTGCCCCTCCTTCATCTTATTCTGCCCCCACCCCACCCCCTGCATTGAAATCACCTGGGGGTGAATGGGTGTAGAGGATGGGGCCCAGGAACCTGCATTTTAACAAACTACCCCAGTGATTCCTATGCACACTGAAGTCGGACAACTGGGTGCCTTGACTGAATTCAGCTTTAAGGTGAACTTTTAACAAAATTGGCAGGTGTCTGGTTAATGAATATGGGAAGTTCCTTATTTCTTTATATTGCCAAACTACTTTTCCTGAAAGGTTATCCTGCAAAAGTCAAATCAAGTTGAGAGGATAAAACGCTGGAATGCTAATAAAGGCATATGGAACATGTAAAGTTGAAAGTAATCACTTTTTGTATAAGAAATCTCACGTTCATCTTTTTCCTTTGGACAAAATAAAACACCATAAGGTTCACTGTGGTAATAGTGTGAATCCTAGATGGTGCATTTCTATATGTCAATAAGAAAACACAGTCAGTGAGTCAATAGTTTTATTTTTCTGTTCAGTGAAAATAAAAATTACAAAACCAAAAAAGAAAATCACTTCCAGAAAGCCAGCGCTGATTATATAGTACGGAAGAGAGATTTTTCCCCTAATATTGTACCAGTTAATGTTGCCGTGTGTGTTATGTTTAATTGGTATGATTTCCTTTCAGTGGCATCTACCATTGCTGCTTACTGTAATTCTTCTTCATGTGAGTTACCCAATCTAACCTTCAAAGGACCTTCTTTGCTTCATCTATGTGGTTGCAAGAAAGGGACAGTTGGAGAATGTTTACAGACCACATTGTTCTCATATTTATATTTCTCCTGTACATTCCATAAAGGCAAGCAGCTTTCAAGAGAAATCTGTGCTGAAAATAAAATGCATCTCTAGCGGTTGTTAACAGAGTCTTTGCTAGCAAAGTTTTGATGCTACCCTTTTGTTTTTATTGTGGTACTATCCTTGCTCCTAGCATCCCTTCTCATACGCTACAGGGCAGGTCCTTCCAGGACTGTGAGCTGCTCAGGTTATTTTATGGGTCATGTTTTGGCCATGCTTTGGCAAATGCTAGACTTGATTCTTTCCTAACACTAGAATGTAGGGATCCTGCATTTAGCATGGCCTGAAGTTTCCTTCTCAAATAAAGCATGGTATTATTTAAAAAAAAAAAAAAGTTATTACAGAATTGAATCTTTTGAAGATTTAAATGACGTCATATTGTACTCTGGACTTGGGAATCAAGAGGTAACTGTTCATTGGGCCGGCTGTAGCTCAATTGGTAGAGCGCTGGTTTACCACGTGGGAGGCCCCCGGTTCAGTTCCCAGGGCCTCCTTGAGCGGGCAGACCGCCTTGAGAAGGCAAGCTGCCATGGCAGGGCAGGTCGCCGCAACTGCGGGGGGAGACAAGCAGACACAGAAGAATGAAAAAAATCAACACAGCAAGAACAAGCAGAAAGGGGGGGATATATTTAAAAAAAAAAAAAAAAAGAGGTAACTGTTCACTTTAGCAGACAGTTGAAAATTATCAAGGTGGTGAAAACTTGCAGACTTTGTAAGCCCTTTTCCAGAAGCAATTTGGGCTTCACTTAATTGGTTTTCATTATTGGGGGGAAGAAAGTGAATTTACTTTCTCACTTTGAAGGTCAATGTGTTGGAGAAATGGAAATCTTTCACATTTTTATTTTTACAAACTAATCAGACATCTTGTTAGCAGTTTAATGTAGATATTTAGAAGGGTTTTCTGAATCTTTGGGATGATGAGTGGGGAGGTGGATTTTTATCAGATGCTGAATGCTCAGAGTTTTGTTTTTTTTCACAGGTTCATAGGAATATCACAATCCGCTCTGGCTGTGATGTGAATCCCTCCTGTGCACTGTGTGGTTCAGGCAATGTCAACATCATGCCTCCTGAAATCCACTATGAAGCCCCTCTGTTGGAACGTCTTTCCCAACTGGACTCTTGTATTCACCCAGTTCTAGCATTTCCAGATGGTAAGAAAAGCCACAAAATACCAAGTCTGGTGAATGACACTTAAAGTGGTTCCAGGTAAAAGAAAATGAGCCAAGAATCTGGTGCAACCCAAGTACTTTCAGGGTATAACATTCTATCAAACATTCTCTTAAAAATTCTCTTAAAAATTTTGCAACTTGGGTGCAACAGATCCACTAGGGCAGAATGTGCCACTAAAAGATTACATCTTGCTGAGAGAGAGATTCTCCTTAATCGTTCAGGTGGCTAGGAGGTACCTGGGATCTCTGGCCCATTTACCCCCAGTATATCCTTTAAAATGTATCATCTATATGTGCCATGATGTAAAATCGGATGGGCACCACTTTTCTAGAAGAATGTTTTTAAATTGGGGTATACATATTTCTGGGATTGCATAACAACTTTCCAGGGTATACATAAGCATAGATCCTCATGTTGGCATTCATAGTTTCTCTAAAGTTAATCTGCGTGATAAGCTTCTGTGCCTGCCAGTTCTCCTTTCCCACTTCCCTTTTCACAATCACTATTTTCCCTCCCACTTGACCAAGAAAAGAATTCTTCTTAGGTGTATTGAGGTGGGTTTTGCTCCAAGGAAAAAATCTATTATTCTAAAAGTCATGTCTCCTAAAGGAGAATCCTCTGTGATTTAAAAAAAAAAAAAAAAAGAACTTTGAATTTAGAAAGAGAAGATGGAGGTACCTTATTTTTGTCTAGACTGCAATTTGTGGCAAGGTAGTTTGTCTATCTTAGAATAAATATTAAGAGAATTATTAATTGAAGTCTGTTTTGTGGTTTTTTGTTTGTTTGTTTGTTTACCGGGAGGTCCCAGGGATCAAACCCGGGTTCCTCCATATGGGAGACGGATGCCCAACCATTTGAGCCACATCCGTCCCTCTGAAGTCTGTTTTTATTCTGACTAAAGTCTGATTGACTAAGTAGATTAAATGACAGATTTTTCCTTAAATTATTTTAGTTAAATATGTCTACATGCCAGAATTTTTATAAAAATATTTTTAAAGGATACACGCACACCATGTCATTCTTGAAAATACAACGTTAACAAATATGTGATTTTATGATTGAAAAATTACATTGCAAATGGGGGGTGAAAGTGGGGGGAAAATGTTTTGAAACCACTGTTCTAGAAATACACTACAGGGATCCAGTGCTTTCATAATCTGGAATGGTTTCATTGATTTCCAAGTATGCTCATGATCTGACCCCAGCCTACAGAAAGTAAGCATTTCTTCTTGAAAATCTGTGGTATTTTTTTATCTATATGTTATGGTTTGTGTTATAACTATTTACGTAATTTTTATTGTTTTCCATTACTAAATTTCAAGCTGCCTGGGGATAGGGACCATGTTTTTTTGTTTTGTGTTGTTTTCTTTCCATCTTAACACCTCATAGATAGACTGCAAGTTTTTGAAAGAGTGACTGAAACGGGAGTGTGAGGAATCAGAAGAATTGTGTGGGATGTAGAATTTACTTAGTAGTATAAGTAAAGAACATAGAGATTTTAGCATGAGTGGAATGTAGGCCAGGAGTCGGCAAACTTTTCTTTCTTTTTTTTTTTTAATTTTTAATTGAAGTATATCATTCATACATAACATATATAAACAATAAGTGTATAGTAAAAGTTGTGAACTTAGAAAACAAACGTGTGTCATCATACAGGGCTTCCATACATATGGATAGAAGCTGGTCTAGGGGCTTAGGTCAGGAGTGGTGGAGTAGTAAATAAACTTTAGAATATAATGAATAGAAAACTAGAGGATTTTCCTCTGTGCTTTAGATTCCACCATCTGATTATTACCTTGCCATTTGGATTATAGCCCACATAACTTCAATTGTTATTTGTATAGCATTTTACAGTTTACAAAGCTCTCTTCTCATACTTTTAACTCATTTGTTTCTCAATAATCTTGGAAGGTTGTTACTTCAATTTAACAGTTCAAGAATCAGGCTTGGAGAGGGTTTTGGCTTATTTAAGGCTAAATGGCTAGTGAATTTAAATGGCTCTAGAATTCAAACCCAAGATCATCTGATGCTTGTCCTTCCTTTCACTGTATTCCATGTTCCTTCCTGACCAGGTTATTGAGAGAAATAAGAACTCTGCTCATTTCGGGACTTGGTTATTGTCTCAGGGTTACAGTGCCAAATTGTAAGGTCTAATATTTGAAGAAAGGCAAAAAAAGAACCCTTAATCCTATAGTTGTATTCTGTTAAGACCTGTTTTTTTATTTTTTAGCCGTTGACATAGTGGTCATTCCTTTGTCAACAGTGTTACCATGTACAGTTGCAGATAATTTCCCCCAAACCCCAGTCAGATATACCTGAATGGCCACTTGCCTGGCCTATTCTTTTTCATCACTCTTCATCTCTACTAAGAGGTTGGTTCCCTTTTCCCATTAATACTTTTTTCCTGCTGAACCGCAGCTTACCGCACCCACCACCACCCCTATCCCATTCCAAGCAACTACAGGTAGCAATTAGAAGGAAGGGTCTTAATCATTCTCTGGTCTAATCATTTTCATTTTCCTGCACCTTCCGCACATACAGAGCTCCTAACTGTGGCACTGGGATTTGGATGAGAGGGTTGGTCATTAAATTCACCTTTTGAGACTAAAGAAGAATTTATATATTGTTCCATTACAAGTAGGATCTATGAATCCATTTGACTATGTATTAGACTTCTGTGGGTTAACTTGTAGACTAATCACCGTATCTAGTATTTTTCCTATTGTGATAATTTTGCTCTGATCCAAACAATTGCCTTGTTCAGAGCGCAATCTGTAAATTAGAAGGTTCCCAGGGCCACAGGGATACCCAACTCCAGAGGGCACCATTCACGTTACATTCTTTGTGAACAGTGCCCCCTCAAGTATTGAGATTCCCTGTATATCATTGTGCAGAATGTTTTCTCTTACAAATGGTGGATAACAGTGAAGGATAGCAGCTCATCATCTGAAGCAGCCCTCTAGATCAGGGGGTTTAAGATCTCAAATGCCTACAGGGACAACCAGGTGATTAAAATTAATGAAGAGAGCTTGTTGGGTACTGGAATGGAGTGAAGAATTGTGTGCAATTTAGAGGGCTAGTTGCTACTCAGATTTCAGTTGATAGTAACCATGCACACCCATAATTGCTAGATTTTCCACTTTTTTCTTTAATAATAAAAATACTATGTGGGCTAAACATTTTTGCCCCAGATTTGGCCTCTGGTCCACCCTTTTTGCATCCTCTTCTCTAGAAGATGTTTGAAGATGGCAGTGTTTCTAACTTTTCACTTTCTTGAAAAGGTTAAATATGATTTTGTCTCATTCTTTCATTAGTCTTGTGGACAGAAACATTTATACCAACCTCTGATATAAAAGTGGTTGCATTGAATTACTGATCTCTTTATTCATTGGGTGGGTGTTGGAGTTCAACCCTCTACATTCAGAATTGTTTGGACGTGACATTTAGCTGTTCTCTGGTCCCATATGACACGGTCTTTTTTAGTAGAGTGATTTTTTTTTCAGTGTTTTCTTAATCACTTTTCGTATAGTTTTTTACAGTGAGAACCAGCAGTAGCTCTGAATCCTAGAGTTTTTCTGTTTCCCATCTTGACAATGCCTCAGCCACTTCCATAAATGCTACTGGAAAAGATAGAGATTGAGGAACTGTTTATCTAGAGGCAAGTCTAGTTCATCCTCAGCTAGAAATGTAGAGGATATATAACTTAAGATTTTGGTTTAAAAAAATAAAAGGCTGAATAAGAGCACCACCTGCTGGCCAAAAAGATTTATGCTGTTTTGAGAGAGGTTGCTGAGACTGTTAACTTTGTATATTATGCTGCCACAACTTCCCAGGAAGGAAGGGGGAAGTGAGCATATAAAACACAAGAAAGTATGCTTGAGAAAATAATATATAGAGTAATGGACAAAACAATCAAGTGAATCATGGAATGTCACACCCTGGTGGGTCTGAAATCAAGGTCTTTTCATTCACCTTATTCTTTCATTTGAGGGAATAGTAATTTAAGATGACTTTAGTAATAAGTTCTTTTTTCCTGTTATTTATCTGCTTAAAAATCTGTACCCTCATCTCTGATAATAGTATTTGAACCCCATTGCCTTTACAGGTGAGGAATGTGGGAAGTCCTTTGAAATGTCCAGTGAAATGGATCCCTTTTTTATTCTCCATTTCATATCCCTTTCTTTGCTTACTTCCATGTCCTATATCCTTTGTATTTCAGATTTTTAACTATATGTAGATCCCAAGTGTTATTACTTACTCAATTAGTGTGTGAACTCAGACCAGTAATTCCTAAGAGATCATTTTTGTTCACTGACTGGGAGATTTAACTGAGTTACTCTTCACTCTAATTTTAAAGTGGTTAAAAGGAAACACAGCAAACATCTAGCAAATTCTAATATCAGCAGCCTGAGCCCCTTCAGCAGTTTGTTGTTATCCCTCACTTTATTCAGAGGGTTTAAAGGGGAAGTTGCTTTTGATTTTACTTAACACCTCCACTACAAGGCACAGGGGCATTCTACAATTGTGCCAACTTCCATTTCAGAGCATTTAAGTGGTAGGGGGGCAGATTCGTGGTAAGGTTTCACTTGGAGTCATTGACTCATCATACTAGATTTGGTGCTCATAGCCACTTACTTAGTCCAGCAGTAACAAATAGATTTCTTGTCAGAAGAATCTGAAGTCTCTGGGTATAATAGTAGATAGTATTTGGTTGATAAGACCAGAGGAAGAGGGAGGGTTAGGGCATGTGTGCTGGGATGTTACCAACCTTGGTTTAGCCTGGCTGCTTCATTTTACAGATGATGAAGCTAAAGCCCAGCTAAGTGATTTGTTCTTGTTTTCTCCTTCTACTCAGTGATAGAACCAGGACTTGAATCCAGGTCTTCTTATTTCCAGTCTTTTGTTGTTTCTCTTTTTTTCCCTGGCTTAATTTTCAGGTTTAGGAGACCAGTGACTGGGGAAAACAAAAGTTAAAAATAATAAAAATCCCCATGCTTTTTAGAATCCCATTACATATATATTTGGCTTTGCCAAGTAGGAGTAACTCTTCTGCTGATAAAGGGGAATCCTAGGATATGCAAAAATAGTTCTTCTAAGGGTTGTGATAGGTGAATTTGTTATTACGTGTGTGAAAGAATGATTATGGAAAAAAAATTTTTCAGAAGATGAAAGTGTGCTCGGGTACTGTATCTCAACACTTAAGACATGTAACAAATGTTATTGTCATTAAAACGTTAGTAGTTTTCCTGACTTATTTCGCTCCCTTAAAGGCCAGTAGTCTATTCTCAAAGAGAACTGAAACATAACATCTGTGGTGCTGAGGGTACTCGCTCATCATAGAAAATCATCCATGAGGATGGGGACTGTTTTATTCCCTTAGTGATATATACATTCCAGTCCTGAAAGGCCTACTAGCATGCATGACATCCCTGGTCTGTACTATAGGAAATTTTTTATACTTCAGCACTCCCTTGGAAATTAACCTGTATTTTACGTTTCCTTAGGAAATAATTTGCAAAGTAATCAGAGACTGTTTAGTGGTGTAGTGGCTAAGTTTGGACTTCGGGATTGTACAAATCTGGATTTGAATGTTGACTGTAACTTACTAAACTGTGTAACCTTGGACCTGTAATTCACCTATCTGAACCTGTTTCCTATCTTTAATATAAGGGTAACGATGCTAAAATCATGGAATTCTTGTGAAGAATAAGTGATACATGCACAATAATACAGATAGGTGATTCCTGGCACATCATATTACATTCAGTAAATGTTAATTAATTCCTCTCCACCCCCAGTTCAGACTGAGCACATCCTCTACCTTCCGTCAGGGCCAAAATCCCATGAAAGTTCAAAAAGAATATATTAAATAGGACAAATCTGTACTCATTCTGGAAAAGAAAAAGGCATATCATTGTTTACTAGAATTTGGAGTTATTTTTTGAAAGGTAGAAAGCAGAAAGGATGACTGTGGAGTAATAAAACTAAAAAATGTAATCCAAAGCACATGGAGGAATAAATTGGAGTAGGAGCTGTTTGGGGAGGTTCTTCAACTAGAATTAAAGGGCACAGATTAGGGACAGGACTTGGACATTTGTCTGAGTGGTAAATTTGGACTTATTTTAGAATAGCAAGGTTGAATTTCCCTTGCCATACCTCTACTCTGCCAGTGTGTCTGCTTCTGCAAAGCAGTGGTAGTTGGTTCTTCACTAAGGCAGTACAGCAGGTGTGGACACTAGGGCTGGTTACTGATTCACAGGAGGAACTGAGAGCTGAAGAAAAATGTTCTAGTCTTCAGATTGAAAGGATCCTGGAATACTTTGCAGAACCCTGAAAAAAGACCTGATACCTCTATCCATGGTGGTAAAATTTCAGAATATTGAGGTTAAAAGGAAAATCTAATTGCCACTAGAGGTTCTAGCTAGAGTAACAGGGCAAGAAATATAAATAAAAGGCATACATATTAGAAAGGAAGAAGTAAAATAAACTCTTTGTAGATGGCAAAATTGTGTGTAGAAAGGCCTACAGAGTCATCAGAAAGTTATTGTAACTAATACTTTAGCAAGATCACAGGATAAAAGGTGAATATACAAAAATCTGTTTTTCTGTATAATAGCAATGATCAATTAGAAGTTGAAAATTTAAAAACTATTATCATTTGTAGTAGCATCAAAAAACATGAAATACTTAGGAATAAATTTACAAAATATGTGTAAGATCTGTACAATGAAAACTACCAAACATTGCTGAAAAACTTTTAAGAAAACTTAAAATAAATGATGGGGGAAGTGGCTGTGGCTCAATTGGTTGGGCTCCCATTTACCATATGAGAGGCCCCTGGGTTCGATTCCTGGGGCCTCCTGGTGAAGGCAAGCCGGCCCGCATGGTACGGTGAGCTGGTGCAGCAAGATGATGCAATAAAGGGAGACAAGCAGGCACCGAAAAATGCACAGCAAGTGGACACAGTGAGCACAAGCAGGGGAGTGGGGGGGGTAACTAAATAAATAAATAATGGGATATATACCATATTCGTGAATTAAATGACTCAGTATTGTTAAAGCTCTGAGAGAGAAATGATTTTAAATCCCTTTTAAATTTTAAATCCCTTTTCTAAAGAAATTACTCAAGGAACATAGTCTTAGGATAATTTTAAAAATCTAAGAAAAAGATTGTTGACTTGTGATTTTTTTTCCCACTTTTATTTGCATTTATTGTATGCTGAAGTTATTCCCGAGTCATAAGTTTGTTTCTTCAGTTTCTTCTGGGATATCTTTTTCTTCTGTGCAACTTCTTCTGGTTTAAAACAATTTGTTCTTTTGCTGTAAGGATCATCTCAATGTGGCAATTGTATGGGTTAATCTGACCATGAGCTCTATAAATACGGCGGTACATCTTGGGGGCTTTGTTCACTTGGATGCGCTCAATGACCAGAGAATCTACATCTAAACCCTTAAGTTCAGCATTACTCTGCATTTTTAATCATGTGCAACAAAAATTCAGCACTTTTTTTGGGCCACCAAACCTGTGTCCAGTCCCACTGTTTGGCTTAGGCACACCTACCACTGCCACCATTGTAATGATGGAATGGCACACATTGCTTCTGTAAAGTGACATCTTTCAGATACTTGGTGGCTTTTTTAATATGCATATCCTTGGTGGCCTGGCCAGTTTCTCGGGTGTTCTTAAAGTGAACACAAAGATTTGAACCTCTTGGTTTGCATGATTTTGTGGGGTTTTCTGGGTCAAGGGAATAGGGAACCGTTTTCAGAGATCACCTGGAAGGGAACACAGCACAATTCTATCAAGAATACTTACATGCAAAAAGGAATGTAGTTTTAGTATTAACTGCTATCAACAGCTGCTCAGATAACCAGTTGTCTTCATGAGTAATCCAGAGGTGTCCTAAGAGATTCCATCATTGTAGGACTTGTGATATTAAACATTAACTAGTCAGATAATCTTAAGATGGTGGGGTAGGAAAGTAGGAGGGGGGTGTGATTTGTATCATTCTGATTTGGGGGCAGGCTGTAGCACCCAGTTCAGTGTCTGGTACATAGTAAATATTAATAAATATTGCTTGAATGAATAAATCCTGATAAACTCTGTATCAATAGAGAAAAATAAGTTTAAGTTTGCCTTAAAGTCCTTAAAAATAGGCTCTATATCAGTCTTTCAAACCAATAAGGTCAATGAACTTAGTGGAATATATGGAACAAAAGAAACTTCAATCTAACAAAAGATCTTTTGGGTGGTGGTGTTTTTTTTTTTTAACTTGAAAATAAAAGGAACAAAATGACTTGTTCATAAAGTTCTATATAAATAGACATTCCTAATGACATTGGCTTACTCTGCTGGCCACTGGCAAATAAGAAAGGAGTGTGATGTCAGTATTGACCACCAGAGAGTCAGAGTTGCAGGTGAGTAGACCTTATTTCATAAGAGAGCTCCCTAGAGGCCAGGTGTCTGGACTAACCTGCAGTGTTGTTTTATGTATTGCAGATGTTCCCACAAGCCTGCACTTCCAGAGCATGCTGAAATCTCAGTGGCAGAATAAGCCTTTTGACAAAATCAAACCTCCCAAAAAGTTTTCACTTAAGCATAGGGCACCCATGCCAGGCAGTCTGCCAGATCCAACTCGTAAAGACAGGCACAAGTTGGTCAACTCCTTCATAACAACAGCCAGTAAGTTTCAGGGGACCAGGAAGTCCTCCAAATTATTTTTCTATTCCTTTCATAATCTCGTTTTACTGGTTTGCTATGGCAGTATGTTGGGGTTTGGAGAGGCGCTTGACTGATAGAATTTTAGCTCACAATCTATTTCCCCTGCCTGTCTTGGATGCTCTCAAATGGGCTTTGACTATTCTAGACACCTAGGGGAAAGATGCAGAATGCTTAGTTGAACAGCCAGCAGAAGCATGGCATTGGGTCCATCTGTGGGCATGCTGTCTTCTGTAGCCTGGTGTGATATTTCCCTGGTTGAAGGCTACATGGGCTCCCTGTACCTGTCCTAATCATTGTACTATTTGCTTCAAGCTTCAGTCCCAGAGGCTGTTTCCCTGGGTGTGTAGCATTGGCTTAAGAGAGAACTCAAGAACTCAAATAAGAAAATATTTGAGAGAAGATATTTCACAGCTCTTTTTCTGTTCCCCTCTTCAGAGCTGTCCCATCACCAAACCCGGCCTGACAGGACCCACAGACAGCACTTAGACGATGTGGGGGCTGTGCCCATGGTGGAGCGAGTGACAGCGCCCAAAGCAGAGCGCTTACTCAACCCACCACCACCTGTGCATGACCCAAACCACAGCAAAATGAGATTGCGAGACCATTCATCTGAAAGAAGTGAAGGTAGGGCCAGGCCCGGCACCTCTACCTGCATTTGCGCCTATTCAGGGCTTTCTGGGGCAGCTTGGGCTTCTCTTAATTGCCCCCAGCTTTGTCCTTCACATTTTAGGAGGGCAGAGTGGGGGAACCCTACTGCTTCTAAATGCAGGTCACTTCTTACTGCTGTAGCAACCTCTGCCCAGCCCCCTACTTCCCATCAACCAGTCCGCTTCACCTTTTTATTCTCTAGGCTTTGAAAGCATTTTTGCCTTCCATGTATGTTGCTGGCATTCCTAGTTTGTGCCAAAAATAGAACTGATAAGGAACCACATATTCCTCTCTTCTGTTGACTT
>PVKH010030950.1:0-12405 GCA_004027955.1 Chaetophractus vellerosus
AGCAACCCCTTGTCCCAGGTAGCCACTTGACTGCTTTCCCACAGCATTCTGTAGGAGAACTCTGTGAACCACTTTCTGCACATAAGGCAGGTACCAGAACAGCAAGTCCCTCAGGCCACCACCAGAGAGATTGGGCCAGGTATACTAATCTCAGTAAGAACATTAGGATTACTCTTCTCTCTCCAGGGCTGGGACCAGGGATACACACTGAGAGCACAGCCAGCTAATCTGCACTATTCTGGTGAGGAGATTGAGAGCTCAGCAGGGAGATTCTAATGCTATTAAGTGGTCTTTTACTTGATTCAATGTTTGCTCTATTACACAATCCTTTAACTGTTTACTGAATCTTTGAGAAAAATGTTTCTAACAGTCCTTGCTGGTTGTTAAAAAGTTTATCCTAGGGTATGGAACACTGCAGCTTCTCACTTGGATATCTTGATCAAAGCAGGGGATTCATTCTTTTTTGTCTTCAAAATTATTTATTAATTGGCTATATTGCCCTGGAACTCAATACATATTTTGGAATGAATATAAGATGGTGAGACGTGGGGTTGACAAAACAGACAAAGGTCTTTTCAAATAAAGGGCTAATTAAGGACAAATATAATAAATACAAAGAAAAGTAATTAAATAATAAAATTTCTGCATATGCTTTATTACATGAGGAAAATTAAACAGAATATTGAACTAGAACTTGACTTGGTGGAAAGAGAGCATAGTTATTTTAGATAACACTTTCTGGAAAAGTCTCTGAGGAACTAACATATGACCAGCAGCCCTAATGAGAAGGAAAAGCCAGCCATGTTGCAATATGGAAGAGGAATATAACTGGCAGTAGGATGAGGAATTATAATAGAGTTTCAATGATAGTGTTATGTTCTCAGGAATACTCCCTTACCTGGCATGAATGAAGATTTGTTGAAGTCTGTGGCAGTTTGAGATTATTTTACCATGGGTTGGGGAATATGAGGTCACCACCCCACTGCTCTCAGGGGGGTGGGCCTGTTCCTCATAGATTAGGGAAGGCCAGGTCACCACGTCACTGTTTTGTGAAGGTTTGGCCTGTATGCCAAGATTAGGAAGAATATTGTCACCACCTCACTGTACTAATGGGGTTGAGACTTTTCCTGAGAGATTGGGGAAAGTGTGGCCATCATCCCAATGTTCTTGGAGGGTTCAGTCTGGAGCTCTGTCACCACTCAAATGCTTGATGAGAGTGGAACCAAGAAAATGGCCACTGGACAAGCTTGTGGAAAGGGTGGGCCCCCATGAGGCCCCAGGGAGATTAAATCATCATCTTAAGAATGGCTCTCAGTGTTTGAAATATAATGGACTATGCCTTGCAGGTTTTTGGAACTGTTGGAGACCTGTGACACATGTTTTTCCTCCCAAATTCTCCTTGTGGTAATGCAAATGTTTATCCTATATCTGTGCTTCATTTGTGTATTGGAAGCAGATAACTTCTTATGTAAGTTTCACAGTTCTATAGCCAGAGGGGACTTTGTCCTAAGACAAACTATATGTCTATAACTGATTGTGGTATGAATTTATACTTAGTATTGCTATTGAAGGATTTAAAGGTTTTTGGATTATTTAAATGTCGTTTTGGGATTCAGAGAGTAGAGTGTGGCAGTTTGAGATTATCTTATGAATCCCAAAAAGAGAAAGATTATGTTTGTAAACTAATCTACTCTTCTGAGTAGGACAGCCTTTTGACTATATTGGATTCAGTTGCAGGTCCTCTGATTATGTTTACTTGATAACATCAATTTAGGGCTTTTAATTGAGCTATGTCAATAAGGAGTAACTCAGGTTGAGGCCCTGCCCTTTGGTGGGCTGATATAAATGGACACTCACTCAAGAAGATACACAGGAGGAGAGAGCTCTGTGATTTTAGATCCTGGGGCCCCAAGGAGAGCTAAGCCATTCACCTGATAGTTTGCAGCTGATATTGAAAGCCCAGAAAGACATGAGCATTTTGCCAAGAGAGAGTGGAAGTCCTGAGAAACAAGTCCTATGCCAGGTTACAGCTGAGATTGGGAAGAAGCTAGGCCCAGGGAGACTTAAGTGGAAGAGGAAGCCTAAGAAAGAGAAACCAGGCAGACATCAGTGGCCTTTTTGACTGAACACGTGACAACTGGCTTTGATTAGAAAGCAACCTTGAGTTAGACTCCTTAGGGCCTTGTAACTGTAACCTTTTACTCCCAAATAAATACATTTTATAAAGGCCAACAGATTTCTGGTACTTTGTGCTGGCACCCCTTTGGCAAACTAATACTAAGTTCAAGAAACAGTCAGTAGCCAAACGATGTGTAGCTACCTGGGCCATATAATGTGTTTGGGTTTTATTGTAAATGAAATGGAAAACCATTGGAATTATTTGAAGTAGGGTGTATTAGTCAACCAAAGGGGTGCTGATGCAAAGCACCAGAAATCTGATACTTACAATACATATACAAGGTCCTAAAGAGTCCAACTCAAGGTTACTCCTTTTCCAAACTCTGTTGCTGCATGTAGAAGCAAGATGATGGATGATGTCTGTGAGAATTCAGCCTTCCTCCTCCCTCTTAAGTCTCCATGGGCCCAGCTTCTTCCATTCTCAGCTGTAGGCTGGCATAGGGCTTGTCTCTCTTCCCGGGGCTTTTACTGTGCCTATGGACCATTCTCTTCCTTAGTGTGTCTTCTCTGTGTATCTCTGTGTTCTTGATTGAGCATCCATTTTTATAACCTGCCAAGGGGGTACAGACTCAACTCTGCATGCCCTAATGATGTGGTTGAACCAAAGCCCTAATCTTGATTTAATCAAATAAACTTAAATCCTTTGGATTTAATACAATCAAAGGGTATCATCATGTCCAGAGAAAAGACCAGTTTACAAAGAAAGTCAATAGATCTTTTTGGAATTCATAAATAATCTCAAACTGCCACATACGGGAAAAATATTATCAGAATTTTTAAAATTTAAATTTGTTTTTTAAACACACAGCAGCCTGACTACTGAAGGCATAATCCTTTTTAGTGAGGACAAATGTTAAATCAGGGAGGTTCTTAAATAGGCTAGGTGAGTGGTTAGGCTGATTTGATTAGTGGTTAGTGTTGGAGCTGTCAAGAAGTGGTCAAATTTGGTATCTACTTGAAATCAGAACTTGCTGATGGATTGGCTGTGAGAGTAAGGAAAATAGAAAAATATATGAAGGAGGTCTCTTAGATTTTTCTCCATGCAACAGGGTGAAAGTTGATGTCCTACCCAAAATAGAAATGCCTTGAGAAAAAGATGTTTGCCACCAGGGAGGCAGATTGTCATAATCTATTGAAATTTTAGAAAAGTGAAGTAGAAAGTGTGTGAGAGTAAAGATTGAGAAACAAACAAAGAAGACGACATGGGAAGGCATGGGATAAGTAACAAAACCTAGTTAAAATGTAAATAACCAGTGCTTATTTCTATATACAATTTGAGGTCTTATTTTTTACCTCATAATTGCTTGAACATGTTTGACATCAATTATAACCCATTTTGCTTTTTGATTTTGCAATGGTTTTTCTCCAATATTATGCTGCAGGGGAAATTGTGAGGGATTTTCATGCAAATTACCTCAACTCTTGGATTCAGACTGCTGGTGATTATATAGAAGATAAAGATTTAATACAGCAATTCCCAAACTCTAATCCAACCAATCAGGGATGCTTATGTCACTGTGACATACTTAATATTTTATAAATGTAATACATATATTTGTATATATATGTCATTAAATGAACACAAAAATTTTTAAAACTACAAAATTTGTTTATACGTTTTGATCCTTGTTTGAGAAGTTTGGGTTTGGAATTTTTTGCCTGTTTCCAAAGTTCCAGCTATTTCTTCATACGTATTGCTATGAAAGGAAAAAGGACTACAAAAAGCACTAATGCATTGGCTTAACTCAAAACTAGATTTCATAGAAGAATTTTCACAAAAATCTAATCATCACTGAATTCTATTATGGACATTTAAACAAAGCTGGCTAATAGCAATAAAATTTTAAAATGTCATTAATTATGGTATATTTCATATACAGGGTTATTAAGGGAATTATAGAATTAATGGTATAGGCAAGTAATGAAATAGGAACAATCTTAATAATAGCTAATTTAGGTTCTTTTTTTACTTCACTTTCAGGGCTTAATTTCTCTAAACTAATATGCTAATTTTAGAAGAAATTTAGTTATATCTAGTGAATCATGTCTAATCATTTAAAATTTTTTCTTCCTGCTATAATACTTGATGACTCATCCATGCATGAATGAAAATTAAACATATGATAGAAGTGTTTAGTTTCACTCATAGTTTAGAAAAACAAGACTTTATAGACTAATATAATTTATATCATAAAATGAAAATATTAAATATTTTTGTAGTACACATATATTCTTCAATAAATTATTTCCATAAGTTTTGATTTACTTAAATGCTGGATTACACATGAGATATGGCCTCCTGAATGAATATACTTGAGTGTATTCCTTACCTCAGTGCTATAAATACATAAAATAAAAAGTAGGAAATTTCCAGTTGATTTTTGGTCTGCTATTATAATTATGCTCCAAAGAAACATATAGTCTTCATCAGACAATAGAAAAAAATATTTAAAATTCTAATTTACATCAGTATTTATAATCCACTGTTGGAGATTGTATCATGACACTCACAAGACATGTTCATATCTTAACCCCCAGTCCTGTGGATCTGAGCTCATTTGTAAATTGGATCTTAGAAGATGATATTGGAAGAGGTGAGTTGGGAATGGATGTGAACCCAACTTGTTAATGGGTCTATTAAAGGTGTTGTTAAGGTAAGGCCAAACTGAATGAGGATGGGCCTTAATCAAATATGACTGGAGTCCTTACAAGCAAAGAAAATTTGACATGGAAGTCAGAGACAGAAAGGAGGTAGATCATCATGTGAGGGAGGCAGGAATGCAAACGCTAAGAATTGCTGGAAAGCCACCACTGGAAAGCTACAGATGTCAGAGAAAGCATAGCCTTATTGGCACCTTGATTTTGGACTTTCAGCATCCAAAACTGTGAATCAATAAATTCCTTTTTTTTTTAAAGTCAACCAATGTGTAGTATTTGTCTTAGCAGTCCTGTTAAACCAAGACATTCCTTTTTTTTTGTTCTCATACTTTTGCATGTATTCTGCAATCCAATTATTTTAATGAGCATTAGAATGATACACATAAGAAAATGTACTCCCTAGTAAATATTAATTTCTAAAACAGTACTTATTGATCCAATAGAATGTTACTTCTTTTATAAGGCACAATGACCATATCTTAGCATTCTCAACTTCATTAGATTTTTAAGAAATTATAAATCAAGCAGATTTGGACAATTTCTTACAAAATTTTGAGGTAATATTCTGCTGAGGCTTTGAAATTGTATTTGATTTCAAAAATCCTATATATGATAAATATCTAAATAGGTTAATTATATTATAGAACTCTTGCCAGATCTCTAGGTTCTTGGCTATGTAAAGAATTTAAGAACATGTCAGCTTCATTAGGCCAATATTTTATCAAGGAAATCAGAGAATAGAAATGGGAGAAAATAACAGATTATATGTCCTCAGTTGTACTTGCAGGCTGGCCCAGGCAAAGAGAGTTTTTGCTTGTGCAGCTGCTTTTAAACAATTAATTATTCCTCCCCTTGCTAATGATCAGGGGAGGGGTCCCAGCTGTTTTCTGTTTTGATTGATTACCCTACCCCTCAATTTCCCTGGGGGATGGGACCCAATGATAAGGCCACTTGAGAATATGTGGGGTTTTTCTATGATCATGGATGAAATCTCCTTCCAAATGGGGGATTCTCTTGTGGTTTTTACAGCAGCCTTCTGATGAGGTCTTTCCCTCTGCAGATTTACAGCTGGGGTTCCATGGCCATGTGTTTCATGGCCATGTTTTTCTGCCAGGCTTTATATTCGTCTTCCCACTCCCTAAACTAGCTTGCTAGAACTATTTCATTTTATGTGTAGAAATCACCATATATATTCTTAGTATTTTTAGTGAAATCTTTATTCATTTACACATGAAAACAAGCAATTTTATTACTTAAACACACACAAAATATCATTTTTGTCAGTAAATACAACTTAAAAATCATCAATAAATTTATCATCTACTCAAGTCACATAATAAATCTCTCCAGACCCCTTTAATCCTATCTTATTCATAGTTTCCCAGACAGCTATCCAAAGGAAGTTTTCCAGGATTTTGCTAAATCCTCCAAAGTGTCATTGCCCTTCATTGAAATAAAAGCATTTTATTTTCTCACACTACATAGGCATTTCAAATATGGCTATAGCTAATTCACCCCACCAAAGACTATTCAGGAGAATATACACAAATAGATATAATAAACAAAATATCAGCCTTTGCAATTACTATAAAATAATGTTATTTACTTGTATGGAATACATTTTTTAAGAGAAAACTGCAGAACAAAATTGGGGCATTTAATTCGGAGGCAAGAGAACAATTCATGACTTTGCTTCAAAGGCAACTAGTTTTCTGTAACACTCTATCTCTCTTTTTCCAGAACATTCTTCATCCTGCTCTTGTTTGGTATGCTTGTGATTCTCTAATAAATTTGAGGAAGGGAAGGTTGAAATTCTTGTTAAGTTTTTGCATATAAAGTCCAAATAAAAAACTCAGCTTCCTTATTAAACTTTAACTAATATCTCAGATTAAAATAGCTTTGGAGAAGAGGATATGGATTTTAGCATATGGTTGCTTAAAGCAGACTTTTTTTTCAATCTCTGTGTAGTTCTTATTTGAACTTTTTGGTTGTGTATTTAATTTTTGGCATTCTCTCCCTCTTCTTCGATCTCTCTCCTCTCTCCTCTCTTTCTTATCTACTCTTCTTTTTCACTTAGTCAAGTCTTTATAGAGTTTATCAATTTTACAGATTACTTTCTAATTTTGTATATTTTCACTTATTCTTTTATTCTGTAGTTTAAGTATTTCTGCTCCTATTTACTGCACCCTTTCTTCTTGTTTCTTTGAGTTGATTTCTTTTTTTAAAGCACTTATTTAATTACAATTGTGGTAACTTATGATGAAGAAATAATATGTAAATATGAGAGGAAGTCTTTCCAAGTTTATGGAGATCAAACAAGGAAATTATATTTGAGCTGAATTATAATGATGGAGAAGAAATGAATCTGCTCAGAGTAAAAGAGCATTCTACTCAGAGGGAATAACCTTAAGATGAGAGGTCTTTTGCAAAAAGAAGCCTGGTTGCCTTGTGAAGTTGTGGGGAAAAAAAAGTCCTAGTGTGGCTGGAGTTCTGGTGGAGAAACAGAAAAGGAAAGAATTTAGAGGTAGATAAAGCCTACACATAGAAACTTGTAATCCATGCTTATGGATTACAAACGCAAAATCTACCAAAAGTTGTTGGCTTAAGATTTTATGTAGATTTTCTAAAGTGAGAAAAACTCAAGATGACTGTTAGGGAAATAACATTTCCACAATAAGATTCCATAGGGTGGATTGCAGGAGGTCAAAATTCAGTTTTGTTCCAAAAATTATTCATTGCTCAATTTCTCAGAGAGTATGAGAGAACACATTATGATTATCACAGGAAAAACTTTGTTTGCCTTTGCTATTGCCAGAATTGCTAGTTTTTTGTTTTGTTTTGTTTTGTCAGTAATTGAAATTAACAATACTACTTCCACTTCTTCCTTCTTTCATATAAAGCAGAAGGATAATGAGAGCTACACATGATGTCCTGGTGAGAAGAAATGAGAAGCCTACTGATATTTTTTCCATTTAGAATTAATCAATATAAACTATCAGAATGGAAAATATTTCTATATAATATCTAATTAAAACCAGTAATTTTTCAGATGTAATTAAGGTTTGGAGAATTTATGCAGACATATATTCTACATAGTAGCAAACCAGATGTTGAATTTTAAATGAAAATATCTGAATCTTAGTTACAGAGGCATCTCTTCTGGCCAATGCTGAAGAGTTAAAAATGTAGAGATAGTCATAACTCAATTTTCAATAAATAGTAAGAGAAAAGAGTATAAAAATTTCTCTCAAACAAGACTTTTAAGTTATAAGTGATATACAGTATTCCTAATTCTGTACCATATTACTCTGAGTTGAGTAAGAATAATTATCTGCATTTTGTAACACCTGGGTTGGACTTGAATATCATTTTATGACTCAATCCTATCATTAAGGCAAAAGCTCTGATTGCATTACAAAGATAAAACAAATGTACTCTGGATTAAACAAAAACTCTCAGTCAGTGTAATTGACAAAATATTTTTTTAATAGAGAACTGACACTAGATTTTGTTCAAACATATTTTAATGGAAGAAAATGGTAGCTTTTACATAAAATTTTACATTTCCTTGGGAAATGATGTTCCAAGGTATGCAGTAGTACAGAGAACAGTATAACAGCACAATCTTAAAGTAAATTAGTATATTATTTAAATAATGGCATAGACCATTTGAATGCATCCATTCATCTGCACATTTTTTTTATGTTGATTGTGGTGGTGTAATGATTCATTAAAGTAAATTTTACATTTCTTACTTGATATTTTATAAGATTGGCAAAACTTTTAAGGAAATTTATTAAAAATAATTTGTGAAGTGAAACAACTATAGAAATTTTGGAATGCAATTCAATAATATATAACATGGCTTGGTATCTCCTGGAAAAAAAAACTAGGTCAGCAAGATAATAAGTGATAAAACATTGAGCAAAATGTTGATAATTTCATTACTGAATTTCAATTTTTCAATTTAATGTTGATATGTTTCATTATACTTTTATCTCTTCTTTTGTATAAATTTGAAAATTCTCATTTTAATTAAATATATATGTAAAAATTTTAAAAAATGTATATCAAAAGCAGAAACAATGTCAATACATTTTGAACTAAATATACGAAACTAAAAATTTTTCAACTAAAAATTGAAGCAAAGGAAAATTAGAGCATGCAGAGATGGAGGTATGAAGTCATCCAAACAATGTGAAGAAATTCCATTTAATTAATGCATGCAATGTCACAGTCATTTACCTAAATGAATTAGCATTTTCTGATTGATTTGTTTCTTTTACTGAATAAGCAAACTGAACTGTGTGAATTTGTAATCTTCTGTGTCATGTTGTAGTTTTCCTCCTCATGCTACTTCAATTAATTAAAAATTTATTGTTGGGAATGTTTGTTTGCTTTTTTTCACTGAGGTTTATGGGTGACCATCATGTAATGCTCACAATTATACAGAAATTCTGTGTGTATGTAAAAATGGGATCTATGCACAGAGATCTGCCTCTCAAAGACTAAAAACTCTTAGTTTATTTAAATTTAACAATCCTTTACTTTAAGAGTGATCAAAAATTTAAATATTTTGTCTTACACCAAATAGTAGATGGTTAGATCAATTTTAAATATAACTGATACCTAGTAAAACTCCTCATGGGAGATATCAGAAATTCTAGGAATTATGGGAGAATTTTCCAGGAAATATTTCTGCCTCAAAGGATGGTTAGCAATATATAATTTTCTCCAGGATATGAGAGTCTATTAAACATCTCTCAGGACATGACTGATATAATTTGTGGGAAATGTTCAAAGACATTTCATAAAGGGCACATCTGCATGATTAGAAAACCATTGTTCTAGCTTTGCACAGATATCTGAATCACAAGCAAACATTGAACTGAAGTAATATAGTTGAGGAAATCTTTTAACTTAAATTGCATTTTAAACAATAAAAGATGAGAGACAACAACCTCTGTATGATAAAAGATGAATCTGATGAGTGCCAGAAATGAATCAGTTGATGAATATAAATCACAATGGGAGGTGGATTAGATTAGGAAGTGGTACATCCAAATAGTGAAAAATTTTTTAAAAAGAAAAATATGGCATAGTAAAAAAGTATTTGGCCTTACCATTATTATTAGGGGATTCATGGATATAAATCTGATGAGGAAATTGTACTTTAACTGAGACCCATAGTATAGTTATATCTATGTGAATCACTGTGCTACATAAATTGGCCACAACATCACATACTTTATACTGTGCATATCACTCTTACTATACCGAACACGCTATATTAAAATAATTTTTAGTTTCCCATACTTTGCTCTTACCCATGAAGTTAGGTGTAATGTTATTCCCTTGAATATTACACAGAATTTGAAACCAATGAACTAGTTGGCTTTATAAAGCAAAAAATATTTTGAATAGGAATTCAGAAATATGAAATAACCTGTTGGAAAGTTTTGATCATAGATGAAAAATATTTTCAAATTCTTATTTTGAAATAATTGTCTATCACATACAAAGTACTAGAGAGAAATGAAAAATTTCATAGTAGATCTTAAGTTAAATTTTCAGTGTTGGCTTGAATTAAAGTACCTAAAACTTAACTGAAAGTTTCTTATTTAATGTTAAAGAAATACTTATCATATCTTGAATAATGGAGAAAACGCACCAGAAAAGCATGAGCTTTAATTTACCTAGTATGCCTAAGAAAATACTTAATTCTGTAACTTTCTTTAAATTAGGCAAGCCAATTTTACAAGTAGAAGTGGGCATTTTGTGAACAATGGTTTTAAAGAAGATGTCTTAGTAAGTTTTCTATTGAAAGTGATAAATTCATAATTATTCTTTAATTTCCAGGATAGTCATTAAATTATAAAAAGTAAGGAGATTTATTCTTGTATAAACCAAACATCATTGAAGATAAAGTCTTCAGCAGAGAACCACTTCTTTGGTATGTAAAGAATGTGGCAAATGCTATCTATTATGTCTAATTTAGATATATATTTTTAAGGTTATTATGTTGTAGTTCCTTATCTCTGTTTTACTTATTTTCATGTATGTGATGGTATGTATATGGGTGTATATTTGTGGGTGTATATGTGATTCCCTTTTAGCTAGCAGAGGAAAGATGAGCAATTGTAGGACCTATATGTTTTATGACATTTAAATGTAAAACTATGTAAATAGTTTAAATAAATCACATAAATTTAGAGCAGAAAATATCTTAGAAATCTTAATGTCTAGTCACTTTATTTTCAGTTGATTTTCATTTTATTTACTTATGTCATATAACTTCTTCCTGGCAAAAACAATCAGAATCCATCTAGTTTATCTGACTGTGAAAAAGTCCCCTCTATACCATGCTGCTATAGTAACACAATTTCATGACAAATTAAAGAAAATCTTTTTAATAATTAACTAAATTACATGGAAATTTTTAATTGTAGCCAATTAACTACCTTAAACAGAATCAGATGAAGTAATAAACTTATTCAGTATCTGACATCCTGAGTTCAATATCATATCATAGTCCCTGCTGTTACCACTAATAGTGTGAATTAGTTTACTTTTCTCAATTGATTTTGCATTATAAAATATGAGAAATGAATACTTGCTTTGTCCAATATGCTAGCATGCTTGGTGAGAAAATTATTAAATGGGAAAAGTTGCATGAAAGGCATGCAAAATCAGGGTGTTGTAAGAGAGAACTCTAATATGAACATCCTAAATTAGGAATAAAACATTTCTGGGACCATATGTCTAGTGATAATCAAAATTGAAAAACTAGAAAACATAAATATAAGTTAGGTAATTCAAACTGGTTTGCAAACTTAAGACTATATCATAAGGTGACTAAATATAGTAAAAATAAAATTGTATTTAATAAAAATTTTTAAAAATAATATTATTATTATTAATGGATTTTTACACCAGAGAAGCTTTGTGAGAGATGCACATGCAGTTTAATATTTAAAAGTTTTGCCTTTCATATTAATGAGAACATTCGAGCAGATATTGGAGGACTTTCAGGGATACCTTACACACCAAATTATTTTATTTGATAAATAATTATTATTTTTAAGCTTGCTGCTTAACTGTCTAGATAAGCATGGTTAATTTAAGTAAAATATTTTATTTGGATAATTTGTGCATTATTATACTTTTCAATTAATAATCCTTTGGATCATTTTATATTACAAATAAATATAATTATTTTTATTTTTTTATTTTGAGTTCAATGTTCATAAAAAGCTTGTAACTAACATACCATTTAGATTTCTACTCATTTTCTTCAGTGTTCTCAAAAGAAAAAAAAATACATTAATCTTAACACTTTTGAGGGAATGTTTTCATTCTTAAACTCTGAGGTATATTCACAAGTGTACTTTTGCATTACTCTATGCAAAATTGCTCTAGTGTTGAAAAACTCAGTGAAGACATTGAGTTCTGATTTGCTGTTTAAGAAACACCTCTATTTAAAAGTTGCTTTAAAACATAAAATATTAAAAAATATTTAATGAAAGTTCATTATTTTATCCAAATTTTCTTTTTTTGATACCAAAATCA
>PVKH010030951.1:0-12404 GCA_004027955.1 Chaetophractus vellerosus
CTCTAAATCTCTTCTCCAAATCTCTGCAACTCAGATCTGCTGCCTAGCCTTTATACTTGAGACCACACCCACCGAGGGGCGGGGCCCAGTTAATGCCCTTATCATAACTTAATCATGCCCAGATGAACAGTTTAGTTTACAAGAATAATCCAATTTATATTTTTGGAATTCACAATTAAATAAAACTCTGAAACCATTATACCATCTATTTGATGTTTACAAGAGACTCCCCTTAGATGCAAGGACAAAATCAGGCTGAAAGTAAAAGGTTGAAAAAAAATATTCCACACTCATAACAATTTTTTTAAAAAAGGAAGTGTATCCTAAAATTTCTGGGTAACATTTATGTAATCAATGTATCTTAAAAATATATAAATAATAAATAAATAAATAGGAAGTGTAGCAACACTAATATCAAATAAAATAGATTTTAAATGCAAAACTGTTATAAGAGATGAAGATGGTTACTATATATTAATAAAAGGGACAATTACTAAGAAGAAATAACAAATAATAAATATTTATGCACCTAACATAGGTGCCCCAAAATACATGAGACATACACTGGCAAAACTGAAGGGAGAAATAGACATCTCTACAATAATCATTTGAGACTTCAACACTCTATTGTCAGCATTAAATAGAACATTTGGACAGCGGATAAATAAGGAAACTGAGAGTTTGAATAATATGATAAATGAACTAACTCTAATAGACATCTGTAGATTATACCTCAAAACAGCAGGATATACATTCTTCTTAGGTGCTCATGAATCTTTTTCCAGGATAGACCATGTGCTGGGACATAAGTTGGATCTCAATAAATTTAAAAACATTGAAATTATACAAAACACTTTCTCTGATCATAATGGAATAAAGTTGGATATTAATAAGAGGCAGAAATGAGAAAATTCACAAATATATGGAGATTAAATAATACACTCTTAAATACTCAGGGGGTCAAAGGAGAAATTGCAGGAGAAATCAGTAAATACCTCAAGACAAATGAAAATGAGAACACAACATATCAAAACTTAAGGGATACAGCAAAGGCAGTGCTGAGAGGAAAATATATAGCCCACGATGCTTATATTAAAAGAGAAAAGCTAAAATCAAAGACCTAACTGCACACCTGGAGGAACTAGATAAAGAACAGTAAACCAATCCCAAAACAAGCAGAAGGAAAGAAATAATAAAGATTAGAGCAGAAATAAATGAAATGGGGAATAACTAAACAATAGAGAAGATCAACAGAACTAAAAGTTTGTACTTTGAGAAGATCAACAAAATCGATAAACTCTTAGCTAGATTAACAAAGATAAAAAGAGAAGGTGAAAATAAATAAAATCAGAAATGAGAAGGGTGACATTACCCCAGCAGAAATAAAAGAGATCATAAGAGAATACTATGAACAACTGTATGCCAACAAACTAGACAACAGTGCCAACAGTAATGAAATGGACAAATTTCTGGAAATACTTGAACAAACCACACTGACCCTAGAAGAAATAGAAGACAGCCTCATCAAACCAGTCACAAGTAAAGACAGTGAAACTGTCATCAAAAACCTCCCCAAAATGAAAAGTACAGGATCAGATGGCTTCACAGGTGAATTCTACCAATCATTTATAGAAGATCTAATACCAGTCTTGTTCAAATTCTTCCAAAAAATTGAACAGGAAGGAATGCTACCAAACTCATTCTAGAAAGTAACATCACCCTAATACCAAAGCCAAGTAAATATATTACCAAAAAAGAAAATCACAGAGCAATATCTTTAATGCATATAGATGCAAAAATACTCAACAAAAGACTTGCTAACCAAATCCAAAAACACATTTTAAAAATTATATATCAGGGGTAGATGTGGCTGAAATGGTTGGGCATCCGTCTCCCATATGGAGGTTCCTGGGTTCGATCCCTGAAGACCTCCCAGTAAAATAAAAATATAGAAGGCGTGTGGGCGTGCTGTCAGGCTCCATGCATGGGCGAGCCCCCAGGCCCCGCGAGCAGGTGAGCCCCCAGGCCCCACCCAGCCACGCAGCAAGATGAGGATGTAACAGAAGAGTCACACAAAGGGAGAGCCGAAAACCAGGAACTAAGGTGGCACAGGTAGCAGGACGCCTCTCTCCCATATTGGAGGTTCCCAGGATTGAATCCCAGTGAAGACAGGAAGAGAAGGATGTGAAAAGAGGGCAGGAAACAGACACAGAGAATTGCCCAGTGAATGGACACACACACATACACACACACACACACACACAAAACAGCAAAAATGGGGGGGGGGTTAAAAATGGATAAAAGTAAAATAAATAAATAAATCTTTTTTTAAAATTCTATAGCATGATCAGGTGGGCTTTATACCATGTATGCAAGGGTGGTTCAACATAAGAAAATCAATCAGTATAATACACCACATTAATAAACTAAGGAAGAAAAATCACATGATCATTTCAATAGATGCAGAAAAGGCATTTGACAAAATACAATATCGTTCCCCTTTTTTTTTTTTTTTTGAGGTACAAGGGTATATTAGTCAGCCAAAGGGATGCTGATGCAAAATACCAGAACACTGTTGGCTTTTATAAAGGGTACTTACTTGGGGTAGAAGCTTACAGCTACCAGGCCCTAAAGTGTCCAACTCAAGGTACCATAAGAGGTACTTTCTCACCCAAAGTCTGTTGCCACATGTTGATCCAAGATGGCGGGCAATGTCTGCAAGGGTTCAGCCTTCCTTCTTCCTCTTAAGGCTCCATGGTCCAAACTTCTTCCAATCTCAGCTGTAGGCTGGCATAAGACTTGTCTCTCTCCCCAGGGCTCATTTCTTTCCAGGCTCATCTGCTCTAGTCTCTCCACAAGGTCAGCTGTAGACTATCAGGCTCATCTCTCTTCCCAGGGCCATGTCTATGGAGCACTCTCTCTTCCTGTGTATCTGCTTCTGTGTGTTCTCCTTCTCCTTGTATTTTCTTCTGTGTGAGAGTCTGTTTTATCTCCACCAAGGAGGTGGGGACTCAACCCTGTATACCCTAATGAAGTGGTCAAATAAAAGCCCTAATCTTGACTTAATAAAGTAAAAGTGAAAACTCTGAATCTAATACAATCTAATACGCCCAGAACAGACCAGTTTATAAACATAATCCAATATCTATTTTTGGAATTCTTAAATAATATCAAATTGCTACATAGGGCCAGGGATTGAACCCAGGACCTCATATGTGAGAAGCCGGCGCTCAACCACTGAGCCACATTGGCTCCCTGAGTTGATTATTTCATTTATTTGCTTGTTGTTTTGTTTTATTGTTTTTAGGAGGCACTGGGAACTGAACCTGGGACATTCCATTTGGGAAGCAGTCACTCAACTGCTTGAGCCACATTCGCTCCCAAGAAGGAAAGAAAAATATTTTCTTGATAAGAACACTCTGAGGGGCCAGCTGTAGCCCAGTTGGTAGGGCGCCAGTTTACCACATAGGAGGCCCCGGGCTCGGTTCCCGGGGCCTCCTTGAGCGGGCAGACCGCCTTGAGAAGGCAAGCCGCCACAGGCAGGGCAAAAGCCGCCGTGGGCAGAGCAAGCCCCTGCAAGCAGGCAGGCCGCCGCGCGGTGAGCTGACTTGGCAGGTTGCTACACGGGGTGGGGACAAACAGACACGGAAGAATGCAAGAATGAACACAGCAAGAACAAGCAGCAAGGGGGGGGGGATATGTAATACATTAAAAAAATAAATCTTTAAAAAAAAACACTCTGAAAGTTAGGAATAGAAGAAAACTTTCTCAATATGATAAAGTGCATATATGAAAAACCCACAGCTATCATTGTACTCAATGGAGAAAGACTGAAAGCTTTCCCACTGAGATTAGGAACAAGACAAGGATGCCCACTCTCTCCACTGTTATTCAACATGGTGCTAGAAGTTCTAGCTAGAGGAATTAGACAAGAAAAAGAAATAAAAGGCACCCAAATAGGAAAGGAAGAAGTAAAACTTTCGCTATTTGCTGATTATATGATTCTATACTTAGAAAACCCTGAAAAATACCCAACAAAATTATAAGAACTTATAGGTGATTTCAGCAAAGTGGCAGGATAAAAGATTGATATGCAAAAATCAATAGCATTTCTATACACTATTAATGAGCAATCTGAGGAGGAAGTCAGAAAAAAATTCTATTTGCAATAGGGACTAAAAGAATCAAATATTTAGGAATATATTTAATCAAGGACATAAATGACCTGTATCCAGAAAACTAAAAGAAACCAAAAATGATCTAAATAAATGAAAGAATATTCCATGTCCATGTGTTAGAAGACTAAATATCATTAGGATTCCAGTTCTACCCAAACTGATCTACAGATGTAGTGCAATCTCGATAAAAATTCCAATATCCTTGTTTGTAGAATTGGAAAAGCCAATTATCATATTTATCTGGAAGGGTAAGGGTCCCTGAATAACCAAAAATATCTTTAAAAAGAAGAATGAGTGGCCGGCTGTAGCTCAGTTGGTAGGGCGCCAGTTTACCACATGGGATGCCCGGGTTCGGTTCTCAGGGCCTCCTCAAGCAGGCAGACCGCCTTGAGAAGGCAAGCCGCCATGGGCAGGGCAAGCCGCCATGTGGTGAGCTGACTTGGCAGGTCGCTGCAGCGGAGGGAGACAAGCAGACACAGAAGAACGCAAAAGATGAACACAGCAAGAACAAGCAGAAAGGGGGGGATATATAATAAATTTAAAAATAACAATAAATCTTTAAAAAAAAAAGAAGAATGAAGTTGGAGAGCTCTCACTTCCAGGTTTTAAAGCATATTATCTAGCTACAGTGGTAAAAAACTAAAAATAAATTTTAAAAAAAGACATGATGCATACATAAAAATAGATTGCCAATGGAATCAAATCAAGAGTTCAGAAATAGATCCTCACATTTATGGTCAAGTGATTTTTGACAAGGCTTTCAAACCCACTCAGCTGGGTCAGAACAGCCTACTCATCATCTGGTGCTTGGGAAACTGGATATCTATACCTAGAAGAAAGAAAGAGGACCCTTATCTCATACCTTATACAAAAATTAATTCAAAATATATCAGAGAACTAAATATAAGAACTAAAACCATAAAACTCCTAGAAGAAAATGTAGGGAAACATCTTCAAGATCTTGTGTTGGTAGTTTCTTAGACCTAACACCCAAAGCACAAGCAACAAAAGAAAAAATAGATAAATGGGACTATCTCAAAATTAAACACTTTGGTATTTCAAACAATTTTGTTAAGGTAAAAAGCCAACTCAATGGGCAAAAATCTTCGGAAACCATATACTGATAAGGGATTGATCGTCATGTTATAAAAAGAGATCACACAACTTAACAAAACAACAAGCAACTCAATTTAAAAAATGGGCAAAATAATTGAATAGACATTTTTTCCAAAGTGGAACTACAAATGGCCAAAAGACGCATGAAAAGATGTTTAACCTCACTAGCTATCAGGGAAATTCAGATCAAAACTACAATGAGGGAAGCAGATGTGGCTCAAGCATTTGGGTGCCCACCTGCCACATGGGAGATCCCGGGTTCAGCTCCCAGTGCCTTCTAGAGAAGACAAGAAAGACAGCAAGCTGGTGCAACAGACTGGCTCGGTGAGCTGACCCAACAAGAAGATACAAAGAGACACAACAAAGCAGGGAACAGAAGTGGCTCAAGTGACTGAGCACCTGTCTCCCACATGGAAGGTCCCAAGTTCAGTTCCCAGTTTCTCCTAAAGAGAAGACGAGCAGACACAGAGTGTGCAAAACGAATGGACACAGAGAGCAGATAGCAAGCACAAACAATGGGGGAGGGGGGCTAAATAAAATAAATCTTAAAAAATATAAAAAATGAGATATCATCTCACACCATACAGAATGGCCATTATTTTAAAAACTATCAGTGCTGGAGAGAATGTGGAGAAATAGTGGGAGTGTAAAATGGTGCAGCCTTTGTGGAAGATGATATGGCAGTTAATCAGGAACCTAAATATAGAACTGCCATATGACTTGGCAATCCTGCTACTAGGAATATATTCAGAAGATCTGAAAGCAAGGATGTGACCAGATATTTGCACAATGATGCTCATAGTGGCATTATTCACAATTGCTAAAAGATTGAAACAACTTAATTGTCCATCAACCAGTGAATGGGTAAACAAGATGTGGTATATTCATATAATGGAATATTATTCACTTGTAAGAAGAAATCAATTTGGGGAAGCACATTACAACATGGAGGAAGCTTAAAGATATTATGCTGGAAATAAGCCAGACACAAAAGGACAAATATTGTATGGTCTTACTGATATGAACTAAATAAAATGAGTAGACTTACGGAGTTGGGCCGTGAAGTGCAGGTTGGTGGGAGATGGATTGTGGGATGAGAAGTGAGAGATCATGCTGGATGTATGTAGAATGTTTAACAAGGTCAAATACAAATATGTGGTAATGGTTAGACTTGATAGTAACATGTTATATTGAATTTAAAAAACACTGTTGATTAGGATGTGATTGTGACTGGAACAAGTACTCTAGGGATACTAATGTTAGTTGTTCTACTATAAGGTGTTAAAAATGTGATGATACATAGGGAAAATAAAACGAATGTAATTTATAGACCATAGTTAACAACAACTTTAAATTTTTGAAGCAAAAGCAAAATTGGTACTATATTAATGCTAAAGATCAAAAAAGAATATGGAGTTTGGTTTTGTGAGATATAAGTATGATTAAGCATTTTTTCTGTTTTTCTTTTTTTTTTTTTCATTAATAAGGAGACCTTGATTATGTCATTTAACTTATCTGTCTTCATTTGTGTATCTTTTTCAACAGCAGAGTAACAATTCAGGTAGTAGTTGCAGTTAGATGAGATAAAAGTACCTGGACTGAATTTTTAGGAGTAATGCTTCTATAACTTGTTGAGCTGCCCTTTTCTGTTATTTTTTTTTAATTTGAAATAAAGTTATTTTTTAAAATATGCAAAATCTTAATAGAGAAATAAGGAAATATGATTGAAGACTATGAAAGAAGGCTGGAATAAATAGAGAATTATACCATGTTCATGGATAGTAAGACTCAGTAGTATGAAGATGTGAGTTCTCTCGTAAATTAAATCTATAAATTCAATGCAGTTCTAGACAAAATCACAATAGAATTTTTTTTCTTTTTTTGGTAAAACTTGGTAAGCTGATCCAAAAATTTATATAGAAGAACAAAGGGCCAATGAGGTTTCTTTTTTAAATTTAGACGCAGAACTAGGTGGGGTGGGAGGACGACGACTCATTATAAAGATATGGTAATTAATGCTATGAACTTTTAGTGGATCTTCTGCAAACACTTGTTTATGTTTAGATGATATAAATAGTGATGCAAATGTTAGATGGAATAACTGTATAGCTGGCTAAGCATTTGTACTGTGCAGTGCAGCAACAGATTTTGATTTCATTGTTACCGTTGTTGTTCTTAAGAATGTCCTATCTTTTACAAGAGACTTTGGGGAAAATTTCCAGGGGCAAACCTCTGGTGTCTTTGCTGCCAGCAGCTTGACTGCAGTGCTGCATTCACTAAATGAAGTAATGGAAAATATTGAAGTCTATCATGAATTTTGGTTTGAGGAAGCCACAAATTTGGCAACCAAACTTTTTTTTTAATTATTTTTTTGGGGGGTTACATCTCCCCCCGCCCTTTCTGCTTGCTCTTGCTGTGTTCATTTCTCTGCGTTCTTCTGTGTCCGCTCTGTCTCCCCCAGCTGCAGGGACGGGCCAAGTCAGGTCACAGCAAAGGCGGCTCTGCTCCGTTTGTGGGCGGGTCTGCTTCCATTCACAGGTGGCTCCGCCTCCATTCACGGGTGACTTGCCCTGCCCGTGGTGACTTTGCCCTGCCTGTGGCGGCTTTTTTTTGCCCTGCCCACGCAGCTCTGCCCCACCCACGGCGGCTCGCCCTTCTCAAGGCGGTCTGCCCGCTTTGGAGAGGTCCCCGGGAACCAAACCTGGGGCCTCCCATGTGGTGAACCGGTGCCCTATCCACTGGGCTACAGCCGGCCCCCCTGGCAACCAAACTTTGATATTCAAATGAAACTCCCTGGCAAATTCAGCAGGGCCCATCAAGATAACCTAGAATTGCAACTAACCTCTGAGAGTTAGCTATAAAGAAACCTTAAGCGTTCCAACAGTGGACCACATTATTCAGGAAATAAATTTTGAAGCGGTATGGAAGGAAAGGAATACACTTTGTAAAATGTTATAATGAGGCTCATGACTAACTTTTTTGGAAGCAGGAACTCAACCACTGACTTTCAACTAGTAGGAGTTTTAAGTATGTTGTTAAAAATTTGTATTGGACGGTTAAGTGAATTACCAGGGAGTGAGGGAAACTGAGTTTGCCAAGCAAAGATTTCAGTGTAGATTTTGTCTTTATCAAATGAACCTAAAGGGACACATTACAGTTAAAGTTCAAATGCCATTTTCTGTATCTGGTTGTTGCTATGAAATTCCTTTGCTGAGCCTACATCTTCATAAGTTTTTTAGCAGGTATGTGTTGATCCCTTCTGTTTCATGGTCAGTATATAATCAAGATTTGAAGAAGATGCTCAAGAAATTTTGGTGACTGAACAAAAATTTTTCTAAATATCTAATAACTAATGGTATAGTATTAAATATCTTCTAAAGTGTTTTTCGTGGAAAAAAGAGAGAGGTTTGTTGTGTTCACTAATTTAGTTGCCTCACCCTAGGAAAGCAATGATGCTTAGTTTTTGGTAATCATATGTGTCTTTTCCTCTGTAGAATGGAGATCTCCTCTCATCAGTCTCACCTTCTGCAACAACTGAATGAACAGCGCAGGCAAGATGTATTTTGTGATTGCAGTATTCTAGTTGAAGGGAAGGTCTTCAAAGCACATCGAAACGTGTTGTTTGCTAGTAGTGGCTATTTTAAAATGCTTCTTTCTCAGAATTCAAAGGAGACAAGTCAGCCAACCACAGCTACATTTCAGGCTTTCTCCCCTGACACTTTTACAGTTATTTTGGACTTTGTCTATTCCGGCAAACTATCTCTTACTGGCCAGAATGTCATAGAAGTGATGTCAGCTGCTAGCTTCCTTCAGATGACTGATGTCATTAGTGTATGTAAAACCTTTATCAAATCTTCATTAGATATCAGTGAGAAAGAAAAAGACCGCTATTTCAGTCTCTCGGATAAAGATGCCAATTCTAATGGTATAGAACGTTCCTCTTTCTATAGTGGTGGCTGGCAAGAAGCAAGTAGTTCTCCACATTCTCACGTAAGCCCAGATCAAGGAACAGGCTTAACAAGTGGAAAATCTTGGAGTAAATATAATTACCACCCAAACTCCCAAAGGAATACTCAGCAAACTTTGGCCAAGCATGAACAAAGGAAAGATTCCATTAAAAAGTCCAAACATTTGAGATTGTCACAGCCTTCGGAAGTTGCTCCTTATAAGTCAAGCAAACGAGAAATACGAACGACTGATTCTTCCAGCCACATTTCCCAATCTGAAGAACAAGCACAGATTGATGCTGAAGTGGATTCTACTCCTGTTGGCTATCAGTATGGCCAAGCATCTGAGGTCACATCCAGAAGTTTTCCAGGTACCTACAAAAACCATAAATTCCCTTAATCTAGTTCCAAGTCTCCTATAGAAAACAACCCTATCCCAACATGCCCTTAAGTTCAGGTGTTATGCATAGTTAAGCCAGTAGTAAGAAGGGATTTTTAATAAAAGTCATGCTTTTCTAATGAAATTTGTTTCTAAAAACTATTTTTAAAAATTTACAAATTTAATTAATGACAGTCAAACAATAGAGTACCGTGGGGGGTGGGGGGTGTGAAAAACCATGATATCCCATACCTAGATCTGGGGGTAGTAAGATTACTGTTAAATATCTTGCCATTTCTAAACAGTTCAATCCCTGAGGCACTTATTTTCACTTGAAAAAAAAATTTTTTTTGAGTATTCACTCAGGAGGAGTATTTTTACACAAAAAAGTTGGATAGAGCAACCATGCATATTTGCAAAAGTTCACAGACCCAGGATCTAAAAGAATTTAGGCCAAATTTGAATTTATCAAGATTTAAATGTATAATTTTTTTTTAAATCTAACACAAAACTTATAGCATTGATACTGTAATTCTACAGTTGACCAATGTGCAACAACATGAAACATCTTATTTTTGTGATAGTAGTAAAATGTAGAAAGATTACATAGGTTGGTATTTCAAAGTACTCCTGCTCCCTATTCATTTGAGTTCTGCATTTTTATAATTCTAGTACTTAAAGCTAACTTAAATAACGAAGATGTTATACAGCAGTTAATTGATTCCAATCAAAATTAACATTTTTGAACATATATGAGTTTAAAAAAAAAAAGAAAAATCCTTGAAATTTTTTCACCTTTAAAAAATATATTACAAATGTAGCAAAAGTAAGGCAGGGGATAAACACATGTAAATAAAACAAGTTACTTAAAAGCTTAAATATTAAATACTTTTTTAACTTCTTTTGGATTGTGTTTACAGTGTTAAAATCCAGTACTGGGAGCAGATGTAGCTCAAGTGGTTGAGCGCCTGCTTCCTGTGTACAAGGTCCCAGGTTCAATCCCTGGTATCTCCTAAAAACAAAAACAAACAAACAAATGAAAAAATCAACTCTTACTTGGGAGCACATGTAGCTCAGTGGTTGAGTGCCTGCTTCCCGTGTACAACATCCTGGGTTGATTCCCCAGTAACTCCTTAAAAAAAAACCAGTATTATCTTTTTATATTTAAAATTTAGTGACTCTACAATTATAGTAATATTCTCTCAGTTGTAACAAAGGTACCACACTAATGAAAAATGTTAAAAATGGGGGCAGGTATATGGGAATTCTGTACTTTGTGCATGATCTTTCTATAAACCTACAATTTCTGTAAAAAAATCTAGTGACTACCACATTAAATAAAAAGATAAGTGTGGCAGCTTACTAATTTAGTCACACTGTAAATATGTCAAGTACTAAAGTTTATAGTTCTGTACTTAGGATTACATTGACAATCTAGCCTTAATAAAATTTCTTTTTTCTCTTTTTCAAACACCCTTCCAAGATTGCACTCACCAACTCCTTTGGGATTTCTTTATCGTTATGTTAGAATTGTTATTATGGACTTTCTAGTGATTTAATAAAACTGTCTCATGACAGATGATCTGCCCAGGATTCGATTCAAGTGCCCATACTGCACACATGTGGTGAAGCGGAAAGCGGACCTAAAACGCCACCTACGTTGTCACACAGGAGAAAGGCCCTATCCGTGTCAAGCCTGTGGGAAACGATTTAGCAGGCTAGACCATCTAAGTAGCCATTTTCGAACAGTATGTATATGAAATTTTTCATCATTTTGCTTAAGAAATGAGTGCCTTTATCTGTTGTAGGATAATCTAATTTACTGAGGGAACTTTTTTCATACAACTACTATATTAAAAATTTTCCAACTTAATGGTTTTGCTTTGCACACAATACATACTATTATATAGATAGATAGATTTTATTCTCCTCTGAGACCTTGAAGTAGATAATTTTCTTTTGATGCTAAGTAGTTTTATATTTTCCTTTTAATTTACTTAAAATCTGTTTTTATATACTGACCTTTCCAGAACCAAAAACAATGTAAACTGTATATATGTTTTTAAATGTCTGAGTCAGAATCACCACTTCAGAAACTCGGCATCTACTAGTGGTTCTTGAATCCTCCTTACCTGGTAGGATTTTAGACTAGTTGCTGCTGACTGGCCTTTGTTTGTCCACCACACCCCTAGTCTCTTTCCAGCTTCCCTATAGTCTCATCAAGGAAAATTTCAGGGAATTTACTGTTCACTACTCTGGTGGTTTAACAAGGCAGTGACACTGGAATTATTCTGTTCATCTTGCACCAAGATTTTCCACCAAAATCTGAGTTCTATAACTGGTACTTCTATTTCATTTATAAGAGCTCCTTTTAATTTTAAAGAACAATGGAAAAACCCAAAGGTAACACAAAGTGATTTCTTCATGCTTTGCTTAATAGTTATTTATTTAACAAATATTTGTTGAGCATCTACTATGTGCCAGACCCTGTTCTAAGTGCTAGATACGTAACAGTGGGCAAAAAAAAAAACAAAATTTCTGCCTTTATGAAGCTCATGAAACTAGATAGTTTTTAAAAGTTAAAAACAAATTTTTATTATTAGAAAAGGAATAGGGCCCGGCTAGATAGCTCAGTGGATAAAGAGCGCGCTGGGATGCCACATGGGAGGCCCGGGTTCGGTTCCCGGGGACCTCTCTGGGCGGGCAGAGGGCCTTGAGAAAGGCAAGCCGCCATGGGTGGGGCAAAAAGCTGCCATGGGCAAGGCAAAAAAAAAAAAAAAGCCG
>PVKH010030952.1:0-12404 GCA_004027955.1 Chaetophractus vellerosus
GGGATGTTGCTACTCTTCTGGAAAATATGGCAGAGCTCTCCAAGATGGGAATTCAGTGTTCTCCCATTTACTGAGTAATACTTCACCCCATGACCATGTCCCATGAGCATTTGAACAATTATGTATGCCTTTTATGTATGTTCAGGTGGACTTCCTCCCATGCACCCCCAACCTTGACACCCCCCACCAATGATCCTCTTCGTGACTCTTCTGTGATCCATAGCCTCTTCACAGGTGAAGCCATCACAATAGCCAATTGCAATAGGTAGGAAAATGAAATAATAATGGTATTTAAATGTAAGAGTTAAAATATAGAAGAACATAAAAATAAAAAAATAATTTTAGAAAATTTAAAAAAATAGAAAAAGGAAAACAAGATTTTATTAAAGGATTGGGCTGTTCAAAAAATGTAAAAAAATATATATATGTATAAATTTTTTTTTCTGATTGTGCCTTGTCGGTGCAATATCTGGTGTCCAGTCTGTTTCATGGCACCTTCTAAACAGAGTTTTGTGGAATCAAAAGGTAAAATGATGTTGTCAGGTTCTTCCTAAATATTCTGTATAGTTACAAAAGAAAGAGATGAGCTAAAGACTTCAAATTTGCAACTTAAACATGCATGAATGATGTGAAAGTTTCTGTGTGTTCTCTGAAAGAAAATCTTGTTTCATGCAGCCACAGACTTGAGATCTCTGAAAAACAGACTCAGAGTCTCATTGTATGAGTTGCAGAGTTACAAAGGAAACTAAGATCTCAACCTTACAAGGTGTCTGCTGTTAAGGTGAAGGCATTGATTGGAAAGGAGTGGAGCCCTGAGGATTGGGATGGAGACATATGGGTTGATGATTATTTTGGTGGGGATATTGGAACCTTAAACTCTGCTGAGACTTTGTCAGATAAACCTGTGATGGCCTGCTCTGTGGAGACCACACAATGTCAAGCTTGTATCACCCAGCCTCTAGCCTGCCCCAGAGAGTCCAGCTTTCCTTCACGCACTGAAGTGGGTACAAGCCAAACTAAAGCCTTCACTGCCCGCCCTCCAGCCTGCCCCAGGAAGTCTGGACCTCCTCCCAGCCCTGAGGCAGGTACCAACTTAACTTCAGCATGTACTGCCTAGCCTCCACCCTGCCCTGAGAAATCTGCCTTTCAACCCCTGCCTGTAGAGAGTAATCTTGTCTCACCAGATGAAAATGCAAAGGAATGCCCTGAGGTCAGTAGCTTGCAAGGCATTTCTAATCCTTCTTATTTACTCCTACCACCCTTCTTGTCTTTGAGACATATTACTAGACTAAAATCACAAGCACCCAAAGGCAAAGTACAAAGTGTGACCCATGAGGAAGTATGCTTTACTCTAAAAGAACTGCATGAGTTTTCCAACTTATATAGTCAGAAATCAGGGGAATACATGTGGGAATGGGTACTAAGGGTATGGGATAGTGATGGAAGGAATATAAAGTTGGTTCAGGCTGAATTTATTGAAATGGGCCCACTAAGCAGAAATTCTGGATTCAATGCTGTAGCCTGAGGGGTTAGAAAGGGCTCTAAGAATTTGTTTGGGTGGCTGACTGAGACATGGACCGAAAGAATGCCTGAGGTTTAGATGCCCAGTTTGCCCTGGTATACAGTAAAAGAGGGAATTCAAAAGCTTAGAGAGATGGGAATGCTAGAATGGATTTACCATTTAAGACCTTCCCACCCAAACCAGGAAAGTCTAGAGGATACTCCTTTAACCAGGATGGTGAGGAATAAATTTGTAAGACTAACTCCATATTCCCTGAAGAGCTCTGTGGTTGCTCTTCTCTGTAGTCCAGATATTACTGTAGGAACTGCTGTAATGGAGCTAGAATCCTTAAACATGGGGATGATCAGATCTCAGCTGGTAAAAGTCAAGTATCAGCAGTTAATCACCAAAGACAAGGTGGGCAAGCATGGGTATCACAATGAAAGGCAGACTCAAAGCAGTAACCAAAACAATCTGGGTTGCATAGAGCTATGGTATTGTCTAATCGATCATGGGGTATCTAGAAGTGGAATACATGGGCAGTCTACTAAATTCCTACTTGATCTATATAAGCAGAAGAGTTCTAGGTCAAGTGAACAAAACCCTAACTTGAATTATAAACACAGAGAATTGGGGCCCCTTAATGGTTGGAAAGGCCAAGTGGAAGCCATTAGAACTGCTCCTACCTAGCAAAATAGTAAATCAAAAGCAATACCAGATTCCTGGAGGAATTACAGAGATTAGTGCCACCATCAAGTATTTGAAGGATGCAGGGGTGGTGATTCCCACCACATCTCCATTCAACTCTCCTATTTGGCCTGTATAGAAAACAGATGGGTCTTGGAGGATGACAGTAGATTGTTGTAAAGTTAACCAGGTGGTGACTCCAATCACAGCTGCTGTCCCAGATGTGGTGTCATTGTTTGAGCAAATCAGCACATTCCCTGGTACCTGGTATGCAACAATTGAGCTGGCAAATGCTTTTTTTTTTCTCAATTGGCATTAGTAAGGACCACCAGAAACAGTTTTCTTTCAGCTGGCAAGCCCAGCAATATACCTTCACTGTTCTGCCTCAGGGGTATGTTTTAGTCAGGGTTCTCTCCAGAAACACAATCAACAGGAGATATCTGTCAATAATATAAGATTTTGTAAGAGTCTCTCACGTGACCATGGGGATGCACAAGTCCAGGCTCTGCAGGCAGGCTGCAAACCAGGGGCTCCGATGAAAGACTGATGAAGGGTCCTTGATGAGTTTCTGGGAGAAGTTGGCTGTCAAACGACAAGCTGGGAAATTCTCTCTGAATGTTGAAATCACTTCCCTTGTCAACTGATTGGATAAAAGCGTCATCCATTCTTGATCTAATTTCCCTGATTGATGCAGCTGTAATCAGCCATCCATGCAGTAATCTCACTGGTGATCAAAGTCCATAAATGCTCTTATATTACAATTAGCCCAGTGCTTGCTGAACCTAATACCTGGACACAATTACCTGGCCGAAATGACACATTAGCCTAACCATCACAGGTTATATCAATTCTCCAGCCCTATGTCATAATATTGTCTGCAGATCATTTCTCCCTCCTGCAATACATCACACTGGTCCATTATATTGATTATATGTTGATAGGACCTAGTGAGCACGAAGTAGCAAAGACTCTAGACTTTTTGGTAAGGCATTTGTGTGAGAGAAGATGGGAGATAAATCCAACAAAAATACAGGGACCTTCCACCTTAGTGAAATTTCTAGGTGTCCAGTGGTGTGGGGCATGTCAAGATATCCCTTCTAAAGTAAAGAATAAGTTGTTGCATCTGGCCCCTTGTGCCACCAAAAATGAGGTACAATGCTTAGTTGGCCTCTTCAGATTTTGGAGACAGCACATTACTCATTTGGGAGTGCTATTCTGGCCCATTTATTGAGTGACCAGAAAAGCTGTTAGTTTTGATTGGAGATTGGAACAAAAGGAGGCTCTGAGACAGGTCCAGGCTGCTGTGCAAGCTGCACTGCCACTTGGGCCATATAATCCAGCAGATCCATTGGTGCTGGAAGTGTCAGTGGCAAATAGAGGTGCTATCTGGAGCCTTTGGCAGGCCCCTATAGGAGAATCACAATGCAGACCCTTAGGATTTTGGAGCAAAGCCCTGCCATCCTCTGCAGATAACTACTCTCCTTTTGAGTAAGAGCTTTTGGCCTGCTTCTGGACCTTAGTAGAGACTGAACTTTTATCCATGGGCCACCAAGTTACCATGAGACCTGAGTTGTCTATCATGAGCTGGGTATCGTCTGGCCCAACAAACCATAAAGTTGGGTGTGCATGGCAGCAGTCCATAATACGGTGGAAGTGATATATATGAAATAGGGCTCAAGCAGGTCCTGAAGGCACAAGTAAGTTACATGAGGAAGTATCCCAAATGCCCATGGTCACCACCCATTCCATGTTACCTTCTCTTTCCCAGCCCATAGCTTTGGCCTTTTGGGGAGTCACTTACAATCAGTTGACTGAGGAAAAGAAAACTTGGGCCTGGTTTACAGATAGTTCTGCTCGATATGCAGATACCACCTGAAAGTAGACTGCTGCAGCATTGTAGCTCCTTTCTGGGATGTCCCTGAAGGACAGTGGTGAGGTCAAATCCTCTCAGTGGGTAGAACTTCGAGCAGTGTACTTGGTTGTTCATTTTGCTTGGAAAAAGAAATGACTGGAGGTGCATTTGTACATTGATCGATGGGCTGCTGGCAGGAACATGATTGGAAAATTGTTGACAGAGAGTTCTGGGGAAGAGGTATGTGGATAGACCTTTCTGAGTGGGCAAAAACACGAATATATTTGTGTCCCATCTGAATGCTCAGCACAGGATGACTTCAGCAGAGGAAGATTTTAATAATCAAGTAGATAAAATGACCAGCTCTGTGGCTAATGCTCGGTCTCTTTCCCTATCCACTCCTGTCATTGCCCAATGGGCTCATGAACAAAGTGGTCATGGTGGTAGGGATGGAGGTTATGCATGGGCTCAGCACATGGACTTCCCATCACCAAGGCTGACTTGGCTACAGCCACTGCTGAGTGCCCAATCTGCCAGCAGCAGAGACCCACACTCAGCCCCCAGTTAGGCACCATTCCCTGAAGAGATCAGCCTGCTACCTGGAATGGCAGATTGAGTACATTGGGCCACTTCCATCATGGAAGGGTCAGCATTTTGTATGGGTTTGCATTCCCTGCACACAATGCTTTTTCCAAAACTACCATCCATGGATTTACCTAATGTCTTATCCACTGCCATGGCATTCCAGACAGCATTGCTTCTGATCAAGGAACCCATTTCACAGCAAATGTTGTGTGGGAATGGGCACATGCCCATGAATTTCACTGATCTTACCATGTTCCCTGTCATCCTGAAGCAGCTGGATTGATAAAACTGTGGAATGGCCTTTTGAAGACTCAATTATGGTACCAACTAGGTGGCAATACTTTGCAGGGCTGGGGCAATGTTCTCCAAGAGGCTGTGTATGCTCTAAATCAGCTTCCACTCTATGGTGCTGTTTCTCCCATAGCCAGGATTCATGGGTCCAGGAATCAAGGGGTGGACTCACTATTACCCCTAGTGATTAACTAGGAAAATTTTTGCTTCCTGGCCCTGCAGCCTTAAGCTCTCCCAGTCTACAGGTCTTAGTTCCAAAAGGAGGAGTGCTTCCACAGGAGAACACAACAGTGATTCCATTGAACTGGAAGTTAAGACTGATACCTGGCCACTCTGGGCACCTCATGTTTCTGAATCAATAGGCAAAGAAGGGGATTGGATTACTGTACTGGCTGGGGTGATTGTTCCTAACCATCAAGGGGAAATAGGACTGCACCTACATAATGGGGATAAAGAAGAGTTTGCCTGGAATACAGGAGATCCTCTAAGGTATCTCTTAGTACTGCCATGCCCTATGATTGAAGTCAATGGAAAATTGCAACAACCCAATCCAAGCAGGACTAACAATGGCCCAGAATCTTCAGGAGTCAAAGTTTGGGGCACCTCACCAGGCTAAGAAACACGGCCAGCTAAGGTGCTTGCTGAGTGTAATGGAAACATGGAATGGGTAGTGGAAGAAGGTAGTGATAAATTAGAACTTGGAACAATAAAAGACAAAAGACTAAGAAAAAAAAAAAAGAAATATGAATTTGAACCACATGACCAGTTAGAGAAACAAGGACTGTAATTGTCATAAATATGTCTTCCTTGTTTTGTTATAAGTATGATTGTATATGTCCATAAAATGAATATCTTTGTTTTCTTCCCTAAAATTTCCCCTTATCTTATGACATAACTTGTACTAGTTTCATGTCATAATATTTAAGGATGTTAAGTTTAAGGGTGAATATTACCCAAGGACTTGCACCCTATTCTGTAGGGAATTGATGCATTTCTGGTTGTACACAGTACAGTTGAATACTGTTAGGTGGAAATATATATATATGTTATTTTTTAAAATTAGAGACTAAGTATGGTTTAAGGTGATGTATATGGCTGCCAAGTTGACAAGGGGGTGGACTGTGATGGTTAGGCTAATGTGTCACCTCAGCCAGGTAATTGTGCCCATTTGTTTGGTCAAGCAAGCACTGGGCTAATTGTACTACAAGGTAATTTATGGACTTTAATCAGCAATGAGTGACGTTTTATCCAATCAGTTGAATCCTTAAAAGGGGAAGTGATTTCAGCATTCAGAGAGAATCTCCATCTCTACTTCAGACAGTCACCTGGGAACTCATCAAGGACCTTCATCAGAGTCCCTGGTTTGCAGCCTGCCTGTGGAATTTGGACTTGTGCATCCCCACGATCATGTGAGAGAATTTTATAAAATCTCATACTATTTTCAGATAGCCCCTTTTGATTCTCTTTCCCTAGAGAAACCTGACTAATACAACTGTAAATAAGCTTATCATAAAAGTGTTAAAACATATTCTGCATACTCTTATTTGCATATCTTTTTGTTCTGAAAAATCTGAAGGCAAATTCAAACTGGCATGTTTTAGAAGATTCAAGAAGAAAAAAAAGAACTACTTTTAACACCAGCCTTTGGGATTTCCTGAAGATTTTAGTGAGAAATAATAGAACATACATCAGTATTGACAAAATGTTGGAAGTTCATTTCTTTCCTTTTTTTTTTTCACTTTAACTGAATATTTTTATTTTAATTGATTTACTGAAAATAATTTTTTTTATTGTGGTAACATATATATACCATAAAATTTGCCACTGTAATTATTTTTAAGTGTACAATTCAGTGGTATTAATTATAGATTTATAATGTGCTACCATTATCAACATCTGTTACCAAAACTTTTTCATCACCCACAACAGAAACTCTGTACCCATTAATGTATTGCTTTACTTTTAAACTTAGATACTGACTTGAGGCCTGTTCTAATGGAAAAATTATGGAATCGGTTTTCTATTTCATGGTATTTCTATTATTTCTTTGTCAACTCTATAGTACAGAGTAAAAAAATTGACATTTGAAATTATGATCAAGCAGATATGAATATAAACCCCAGCTCTGGAGCTTGCTAATAGCCTCTCTGAGTCTCATTTTCCTGATATGTACAAAATAATAAAGCTAACTTTCCTCACAAGGTTGCTATGAGATTTGGATAAGATAAGGCATGGAGTATGCCTAACACATGACAGTGCTTCAAAACTAAAGACCATTCTAATTGTGTATTTTCCCTTTGGATGTGGCTTTCTCCAGTCCTCTTGAGGATAATGAAAAAAAAGATTTTCCTGAATAAATTTCATCTCCGTCATCTTCCTTCTTCAGCGAAATGGCAAAGGCATGCCAACAGAAGCTTCCCTAAGCAAAGATCATGCTGTTTTTGTCAAGATAGAAAAGAATTCAAATGAAGGAGCATTTGTCTTGCTCCAGCGAGGGTTAGGTGAAGAGGGGGAGCTGATTCAGAACTCCATCCCCACCTGGATGTCTCTTAGCCCCTTCCTCTTGGTTTCTTTCCTACATTCCCTCTCAATCTCTCTATGCTTCCCCTGCCATATATAGCTGCTATTCTGCTTCTGTCTCTCTAGTTTATTTGTATTTATATTTTGTAAAGCCAGAAAGGGTAAGTCTAAGTCCTGTATATTACTAGAAGGAAAGCTAAAAAATATAACATGTAGCTGTGTAACATGGTGAAACCTCATGTAAAATAAGAATATGGGTGATATCTCTCCTTATATTTTATTTTAATTTAAAACATTTTTTAAAAGATACTTAGATTACATAAATGTTACACAAAAAATGTAGGAATTCCCGTAGGCCCCACCTCCCACACCTCCCACAACCTCCCACATGAACATCCTTCATTAGTGTGGCACATTCATTGCAATTGATAAACACATCCTGGGGCTTTGCCATTAAGCATGGACCATAGTTCACCTTGTAGTCTACACTGTCTCCCACACAGCTCTGCATGTTATGTGATGATATAAAATGGCCTGTATCTGTCATTGCAATGTCACTCAGGACAATTCCCAAGTCCCGAAAAAGCCCCTGTATTACAACTGCTTTTCTCCCTGCCCCCAGAGCTTCCAGTGGCCACTGGCGCCACATCAATGTTGTAATTTCTTCCATTGCTTGAATCACAGGTGAACACTGGGGATTTGTGGGTATCCTCTTCTATTTTTAATTTCCCAAGCTGCTATCACAAATACCACACAATGGGTGGACTTAAACAACAAAATTTATTTTATTTTTTTACAGATACTTAGATTATACAAATGTCACATAAAAAATATAGGGGACTCTCATATGTCCCACTCCCTACACCTCCCACATTTTCCCACATTAACAACATCCTTCATTAGTGAGATACATTCATTGCAGTTGATGAACACATTTTGGAGCATTGCCACTAAGCGTAGATTAAAGTTTACATTGTAGTTTACACTCTCTCCCACCCAATTCTGTAGGTTATGGCAAGATTTATAATGGCCTGTGTATTAGTCAGCCAAAGGGGTGCTAATGCAAATTACCAATGATCGGTTGGTTTTTATAAAAGGGTATTTATTTGGGGGTAGAAGCTTACAGTTACCAGGCCACAAAGCATAAGTTTCTTCCCTCACCAAAGTCCATTGCCACGTGTTGGAGCAAGACAGCTGCCAATATTTGCCAGGATTCAGGCTTCTTGGGTTACTCTCTTCCCGGGGCTGTGTTTTTCTCCAGGCTAAGCGCCTCTGTTTCCTCCACAAGGTCAGCTGAAGACTATCAGGTGAACGGCCCACTTCTCTTCTCCTGGGGTGTTCTCTCCAACATCAGACCTGCTTCTCAAAAACTGCTTCTCCAATCTGCTCCCTCTGTCCTTTGCCTTGCCTTTTATATTTTATTCCCCTACTCACCAAGGGATGGGGCTCAACGCCCTACTGACATGGCCCAGTTAACGCCCTAATCATAACTTAATCATGTCCAGATGAACAGATCAGTTTACAAGCATGATTCAATATCTATTTTTGGAATTCATAATTACATCAAATGGCTACAGCCTGTATCTGTCATTGCAATGTCACTCAGGACAATTCCCAAGTCCCAAAAATTCCCCTGTATTATACCTGTTTTTCCCTTTCCCTTCCCTCAGAACCTCCAGTGGCCACTGCCTCCACATCAATGATATAATTTCTTCCTTAAACAACAAAATTTAATGACTCAAAGTTCAGAGGCTAGAAGAAGTCCAAAGTCAAGATGCCAGCAAGGCTTGCTTTCTCCTGGAGTCTGCAGTGTTCTGGTGCTGGCTGCCAGCAATCCCTGAGGCTCCTTGACTTGCACTGCTGCCTCCATAGCAATCTCTGTCAAGTGTCTGTTCTTCCAGTTCCAGCTAACTTCTGTCCTCTTCCTCTGTGGCCTGCTCCAACAGGAGGTTCATTTCAATAAAATATATTAATAACATCTAAATCCAAGTCAATCATGGGAAATCAGTATTTCACATGGGATGTTTTATGTTTTAGATTTATATTATAAAGTTTAAAGTGCATGTATAACCTTTTAAAAAATTTTAGTTAGGCTAGTAGTTCATTGAGAAATGGGAAAAAAGAACAGAATGGGAGAAAAGAACAGAATTACACACCCCCAGGTGTAGGGGCGGGCTGCTCTAGGCAGAGAGAGCCGTGTATAACTTTTTTAAACAACTTTTTTAAAACTTTATTTTGTACATTTAATAATTGAAAATATAAACAATTAAAAACTAAAAAGTACACACAGGTGAATAAATACATACATTTCACAATTAAATGTACTGGATGCATATGAATTTTCTTTGAAACATACAATATGTTACACAATACAGGTGGTTCACAGTAACACAATAATACAGTATTTGTCCTTTTGTGTCTGCCTTACTTCACTCAACATAATGTCCTCCAGGTTCATACATGTTGTCATGTGCTTTAAGACTTCATTTCTTCTTAGAGCTGCATAATATTCCATTATGTGAATACACTACAGTTTGTTTATCCATATGTCTGTTGATGGACACCTGGGTTGTTTTCAACTTTTGGCAATGGTGAATAATGTTGCTGTGAACATCGATGTGCAGATGTCTGTTTGTGTCACTGCTCTCAGTTCTTCTGGGTATATACCCAGTAGCGGTATTGCTGGGTCATGTGGCAAGTCTATATTTAACTTCCTTAGGAACTGCCAAACAGTCCTCCACAGTGGCTGTACCATTCTGCACTCCTACCAACAGTGAATAAGTGTTCCTATCTCTCCACATCCTCCCCAACACTTGTAGTTCTCTGTCTTTTTAATAGTGCCCATTCTGACAGGTGTGAAATGATATCTCATTGTAGTTTTGATTTGCATTTCCCTAATCATGAGTGATGTTGAGCATTTCTTCATGTGTTTTTTTGCCATTTGTATTTCTTCTTTGGACAAATGTCTATTCAGGTCTTTTGCCCATTTTTAAATTTTTTTTTTGTCTTTTTATTGTTGAGTTGTAACATCTCTTTATATATCCTGGATATTAAACCCTTATCAGATATGTGATTTCCAAATACTTTTTCCCATTGAGTTGGCTGCCTTTTCACCTTTTTGACAAAGTCCTGTGAGGTGCAAAAGTGTTTAATTTTGAGGAGGTCCCATTTATCTATTTTTTCTTTTGTTGCACGTGCTTTGGGTGTAAGGTCTAAGAAACCACTACCTACTACAAGGTCTTGAAGATGGTTCCTTACATTTTCTTCTAGTAGTTTTATTGTACTAACTTTTATATTTAGATCTTTGATCCATTTTGAGTTGATTCTTGTATATGGGGTGAGATAGGGGTTCTCCTTCATTCTTTTGATTATAGATATCCAGTTGTCCCAACACCATTTGTTGAAGAGACTGTTTTGTCCCATTAACATGGACTTGGTAGGTTTGTCAAAAACCAGTTGACTGCATAGGTGAGGGTTTATTTCTGGATTCTCAATTCTATTCCACTGACCGATGTGTCTATCTTTATGCCAGTACCATGCTGTTTTGACCACTGTAGCTTTGTAATATGTTTCAAGGTCAGGCAGTGAAATTTCTCCCACGTTGCTCTTCTTTTTTAGAATGCTTTTGGCTATTCGGGTGCACTTACCCTTCCAAATGAATTTGGTATTTGCCTTCTCTAATTCGGGATTTTGATTGGTATTGCATTGAATCTATAAATCAGTTTGAGTAAGATTGACGTCTTCACGATATTTATTCTTCCAATCCATGAACACGGAATGTCTTTCCATTTATTTAGGTCTTTTAAAATTTCTTTTAGCATTGTTTTGTAGTTTTCTGCATATAGGTCCTGTACTTCTTTGGTTAAATTAACCCCTAGGTATTTGAGTCTTTTTGTTGATATTGAAAATGGAATTTTTGCCCTGATTTCCTCCTCAGATTGTTCAGTACTAGTGTACAAAAACGTTATTGATTTTTGCATGTTGATCTTGTATCCTGCCACTTTGTTGAACTCAAATTATTAGCTCAAGTAGCTTTGTTGTGGATATTTCAGGATTTTCTAAGTACAGGATCATGTCATCCATAAACAGTGAGAGTTTTACTTCCTCTTTTCCTATTTGGATGCCTTTTTTTTTTCTTGTCTAATTACGCTAGCTAGAACTTCTAGTACAATATTGAATCACAATGGTGACAGTGGGCATCCTTGTCTTGTTCCCAATCATAGAAGGAAAGCTTTCAACCTTTCCCCATTGAGTATGATATTGGCTGTGGGTGTTTCATATATGCCTTTTATCATATTGAGGAATTTTCCTTCTATTGCTATCTTTTGAATTGTTTTTATCAAAAAAGGATGCTGGATTTTGTCAAATGCCTTGTCTGCCTCAATTGAGATGATCATGTGTTTTTTTCCCCTTCAATTTGTTAATGTGGTATATTACATCGATTGATTTTCTTATGTTGAAGCAGCCTTGCATACTAGGAATAAATCCCACTTGGTCATGATGTATAAGTCTTTTGATATGCTGTTGGATTCGATTTGCAAGTATTTTGTTGAAAAATTTTGCATCTATGTTCATTACAGAGATTGGTGTATAATTTTCTTTTCTTGTCTTTATCTGGCTTTGGTATTAGGGTGATGTTGGCTTCATAAAATGTGTTGGGTAATTTTCCCTCCTCTTCAATTTTTTTTTTAAAGATTTATTTATTTTATTACATATCTCCCCTTCCCCCCCGTTGCGGTGATGCGCCGAGACTTGGTCACTGCGCAGGCGTGGCTTTCCCCGCTTGTGGGCGGCTTCTGCTTCTATTCACGTCTGGCTCTTGCTTCAGTTTGCAGGTGGCTGGCTGCGCTCCATTCGCGGGCGACCTGCCCTGTCCGTGGCGGCTTTTGCCCTGTCCGTGGCAGCTTTTTGCCCTGCCCACGGCGGCTCTGGCCCGCCCATGGCGGCTTACCATTCTCAAGGCGGTCT
>PVKH010030953.1:0-12402 GCA_004027955.1 Chaetophractus vellerosus
AATATACCACACCAAGGCAAGGTCTTAATAGGGTAGAATATGGGAATCTTGTATTTTATGCCTAATTGTTCTGTAAGCCCACAACTTCTCTAATAGAAAAAAATTTTTAAAGTTTGTGGCAATAAAGACAAGGGATTTCTTGCAAATTGCTTGGCTAGAGCCAAGAATTTTGCATAGGGCAAAGGCAAGTAAGCTGAAGGTAAAAGCCAATACCACTTTGAATGTAATGCTAAAAAAATTTTGTTTTGTCCAACAAGGCCAGAGAAGTTATTAACGTTTTGAGGTCAGAGTAGTTTCATGATCAAAGAAGTGCTTTAGAGAAATTAATTAGATTGTGTTATGGGTTGGGACTGAATGAGGGTAGAAAAGAGTCTGAAAAAAAAGAAAATCCATTAGGAGGTATTAGAGGGGATCAGGAAAGAGGTGATGAAGGCCTGAACTTAGGTGGTGAGAGAATGGAGCTAAAAGTACAAAAAATAAAATAAAATAAAAAAGAATCAACAATACGTATGACCCTTTAGATATCAGGGGAGTGGGAAATTCAGAGATGTGACTAGGAAAGAACGAAATTAGGGTTCAAAATACAGTTCAAACCCTCAAATCTCTAGTCCATTACCTGCCTTTTCCCAGACTGTGAGATGTCATCACAACAGGACGTGCACACCTGGTATAACTGTAACTAAATGTGTAGCAAAATCAGAAAAGCTGACGCTTTCCTGAATCTCAACACATCTCATCCCTAGTCTAAATCTGTCCCAATATTACACTCTTGTCGAATCAAATTAAATATAGCATTTTATAACTAATCTTTCCTTTGCCTTTCAAGGCACATTCTTTTATTTTCTAAAGCAGTGGAGGAGATACTAGCCTTCCCAACCCTCTTATTCTGATCCCTTCATGCCAGCTTACTAAGCCTGGTGAAACACAGTATGGATTCTGGGACAAATAGTTCCAACCTTGCAGGGATGTTGTAAAAGTTCAGTAACATATGAACACAGCCAGCACATTGTTGAACAGTTATGTATTTGGTTTAAAATAATAATAATAGTATGGAGGCTTTGTTATTATTATGCCACATGCAGAACACATGGAAATAAATCATCTTAGTGCCCTATAAACTTAGATAAATTTCATCTGCACATTGCAGGGAACTTGTGATTGGAGTGCACACCATATTCCTCTCTCTTCTTGGCATTTGTCATCCTGCTCTTTAATCTACTAAGTACAACCCAAACATGTAATGAGGGTTCAGTAACTAAGGGAAACTGTCTGCTAGGGTCCCAAACTCCTCCAGGCATGAACATGTCCATGAATGAGGAAATTTTTTTAAACTAAGTTAATTTATTCTAATACCAATTTCAATAAAGGGCAATTAAAATAGTGATTAACTTTTTAATAAAAATTGATAGTTAGACTTCAAGTCAGTCAAAAAGTTTGAAAAATTCTAAATCTACTTTTTCAAAACAAGAATAGCTGGTTGCTTTTTTCAAAAAATTAACTACCTTCTTTTCAAACCTTGGAGCAACTTTTTCCTGCACTGTGAGAGTCCTATATATCATTTTGCAGCACAACCAGCCCATTTACAAATGGACTCGTGTCTGAAAACAGACCTTAATGTAAACACAAGTCCTTCCCAGAAATCAGAACTTAACTAAGAAAAACAAATCTGTTTGGTAGAACTTCTTCAGCTACTCAGCTATTCCCTCTCCCTTTCTGCTTATTTGAGGAAATTAGTTGAACACAAGGAAACCACAGTAAACTAGTGGTTTTCATTTACCTTTACTGAGGAAAATGAAATGGTGTCTCTTCATCATTTCTTTACACTGAAAGTGTTTAAGTGAGAGAGGAAAGCTGTGTTTATGACTATTTGTATATAGGCGGTAAACTTTTGGTTTGTGCTTGCTCTATACTTTTTAAAGCCTCTTTTTAAAGTACTCTTACTGGATATAGCTATTTACCCCTGACTAAACAGAAACCTTTCTTTCTCATCAAACTTTGAAGCTTTTGATCTCCCTAATCTCCTGCTTGTTCATAGTCTGGGCATACACAAGCAAGTGGTGTCTTCCTCAGTGTCTTTGAACCTCTTAAAACTCAAGGAAATGTGCTTTTTTATTTCATTCTTAGTCCTCAGAGACAGCTGATAGTGATTGAATTCTGAAGTGCTGTGGTTGATAGACTATTCATGCTCGTTTTTATTATTGCTTACATTTTGAATTAAAGATCCAGTATTTCAGAAAAACAGCTTGATATATCAGCATCTGACCTGAATTTTTATTGTGTAACTTAACTGCTTCCTACTCGGCCCACTTTTAGTGGCCTCTTCAAGCCCAGGAGAGCATGAACAACAGGTTTCGGAAGCACTGACATCAGCCCTGAGCGTTAGTCTATCTATTGTCGTGATCATTGGTAACTGATTTGGATTTCAGAGAAATGTTGTGATAGGAAATCTTTTTTAAGTTAAATATTGATTTTAATTAAGTTTTGATGATGACTATCACTCCACTTTGTATGGAAGAGAATTTGGAAAACACGTTATTTCACATCTCAGAAATAATTACTCTTAGCATATCGGCACAATTTATTTTAGTTTTTTGTCTGTGTTCTCTACATACTTGAGATACTATGTGATATAAATTTTATATCCTACTTTTGTTTTGCTTAAGAATCATATCCTTAGGTTATTAAATATTCTTCACAAACATTTTAATGGTTCCATAATATTTCCTCATAAGGATATGTCTTATATTAATTATCCAAGTTGGACATTTGGGGTGTTTTCTACTGATAACACTGCAATAAGAATCCTTATTCATAAGCCTCTATCTGCATTTCTCAATAATTCCTCAGGAGAGCATCCTGGAAGAGTAACCTCAGAATCAAAAGATTCTGGATTTTAAGGGATCCCAGTCCCCTCTACATTTTAAAATCTCAGGTTTGAAAAAATATTGCATTTACCAATTGTGACACCAAATACACAGATCTGCATGAACCTGAAAACATTTAAATCCCGTTGTGAATTATAAAGCTTTATCTAGGGGAGGGAGTCAAGTCTCTGTGTGTAAGTTTCTCTCTGAAGAAAATCATGTTTTTTCATCTCTCTTTGTCACTGTGGCTCACATGATTGTTCACAATTGCCTAATAACGTGAATTAAGAAAAAAATTATAATTTCTGTTCAGACATTTTTGGGTGATCCAAAAGAAACTCCAAGTGATCATCCTTGAAGAGATGAACAGAAGAAGTTTGGAAAGTGAGAATTTTACATTTATTTTATATCTCTGTGTATTTGAATTTTCCAACTAAGTGCATGTATTACATTTTTAAAATGTCAACAAGAGTGATCTTCATGGTGTGATGACAGGTTTCTTTTTGTTTCTTTAAGTCTTTTTCATATTTAAATAAAATTTTTGGAAAAATATATAAAAGCATCCATTATCCAATTCATGATGAAAATTATAAGTAGACATAGTCAACAAAGAGTTAAACTGAAGACAATTTAAAAACTGTACATGGTAAAGTATATTATTAAAGTATATTATGGATGGAAAGATAGAATGTTCTTAATTAAATGTAGAAGTGCAAAATTTGACAAGAGAAATTGCACTTAGTTGAATAAATGGGAAAGAAAACGCACAGTGTTTAATTGGTAAAATTTTCATATTTTATTTGTGATGCAGCTGAACATTTTCATATGTTTACTAGCACTTATATTTCCTCTTTTAAAAATTGTTCATCTCCTCTGCTCATTTAGTAGGCTCTTGATTTTTTCATAGATTTCCCTTATTTCTTTGTATTGCAAATCTATTAACTGTTAATTTGAAATGTTTATTGCAATTTTTGTGCCAACTTGTTTCCCAAAGCATTAAAATGACTACTTTATTATATTGTCACAACAATTCCTGCTAAAAGTTCCAAGACTGTCAACCACATTCATTTATTCACAATTCAGAATATTTGTTGAGCATCTCCCATGATATATTATCCTTGTACAGATATATTATCCTTAGAAGTAGTGGGCATCTGAACTATCCTCCAAATTTTGCTACAGTATGTTTCTCAAACATAACAGAATAACATATCTCAAGTTAACCTAGGGTCATGATTCTCGGTGGCAAATAGCAGAATCCACTCTAGTTATTTTAAACAGAAAGAATTTATAAAAAGGCATTAAGTAACTCTCAAAACTCCAAGAAGGCAAAGAGCCAGGATTGGATGCTGCACAATTGAAAATAACCTAGCAGGAAAATATCCAGGAGGGCCATGCAACCTGTGCAGTCATAGAGTCCTACACCCAGAAGGGCCCCACACTTGGTTTAATGCTCTGCTCTCACCCTCTAGAAAGTCTTAATAATTTTATCTTTGACCGTGTGTTTGGTAAGTGATGTCTCATACAGTGTGCATGAGCAGAGGAGATAGGCGAGATATGCATTGTCTTGGTTTGCTGTGACAAATGCCACAGAATGGCTGGCTTAAACAACTGCAATTTATTGTCTCATGGTTTTGGAGACTGTAAGTCCAAAGTCAAGATGTTGGCAGTGGGCCATTTTTCTCCAAAGTCTGCAGCATTCTTGTGATGGCTTTCCGACAACCCTCCATCACCTAGCAATCTGTCTCCTTGTGTCTCCCTCTGGTTTCGACTAACTGACTGTGTCTGAATTTCCTTTGCTCATTTAGAAGAGAATTTGGAAAACACATTATCTCACTTCTGATTCAATTTGCCCTCATCCAAATAGGAACTTCAATAGTTCTATGTACAAATGAGTTCACATCTACACCCTGACATATTCAAATATGCGATTTACAAATATGTTTATACCCACAGGACTAGGAGTAAGAACTCGAACATGTCTTTTGTGGGGGACAGGATTCAATCCCCAACATGCATTTCTCCAATCCTAGCTGCCTTTTGTGCACACCCCAGTGGATGTCCGATGCCTGGGAGTTCAGCAAGACTCAGTCAGTGCAAGGTAAGTACATTACTTCTACAACTGAGTAAGTGGGGATTCGGCCACACTATCCCTTAGAACTAGAATTTGCTTTTAATGCAGGAAGTCGCCAATGACCGAGGAACCCAACAAAGCCTGTCTTACTTGTGTTATCTCCCTGTAATAATGACACAGAAAGGAAAAGATTGGGCAGACCCGTTTTCCTTTCAGTCCTTCCTCAATCATGGGTAACTGAGAGTACTGAGTGTTAATAAAAGCACACTTACCAAGAAGTGAAATAAAGACAGTCGAGTTAGTTTTGTGCAGCATTTCTACTGTCTGGGTAAGAAGAAACGCTCACCCACCATGACCTGACACCCAGCACCAGCAATTTGGAAACTGCATGCTATCAACTCCAATAGAGCTATACTAGCCTCCTATTGCTGCCATAACCAATGACCACACATTTAATGGCTTAAACGACACATTTATTTTACAGTTCTGGAAATGGAAATCCTTTACAGGTCTCACTGGGCTAAAATTGGTTTCATTAAGGCAGCATTCCTATTTGGAGGGTCCAGAGGGAAAGCTGATTCTTGCCTTTCGCAGCTTGCAGAGACCAAGGAAGGGAGGGTGTGGAGTCCCTCTCATGCCCGGAAGCTCTCCTTCACCCTCTTCTATGTCATCTCTATAATCCAGAGGGAAAGGGTTCTCAGATTTTAAGGACACGTGTGATTAGATTGGGCCCACCTGGATAATCCAGGCTACTCACTGCCTGCCACTATGGTATCTAGAAGACTCAATCTCCCCACTTACAGCCATGTCTTCATGATTCACATCTACCTTCTGCTCTCATGGAAGGGCAACTTCTTGGCAGGACAAAGAGAACATGTGGAAGCCTTGCAGCAAGGGGTTAAGGACATGCAATCTTTAGTTTTCCCACCTAGGTAGTAGGAAAAGGCAAAGCAGAAGGAGCTGAAGCAAGAGTTAAGTGAAACAAAATAGAGTGTCTGCCACAGTGTGTTACTTGGTGGATGGGAGACCACAGAGAGAGAAAAAGGAGCTGCAAGTGACATTGGCTCCAAAATAACATCAAATAATGCCACAGGAAAATAGTTTGAAAAGATACTGTCTGCCATCCCTAAACTGATATTCACAAGGTCCTTATGTTAATCTTAACAGGATTGGGTTTGTAATATCTCGCGTCCTCTAAACTGAGTAATTAACATTGTCATCTTAAATTGTCTCTGCATTTTCAAGTGAATATGGCCTTATGCTCTATATTCTCTACTATTTTCATATGTATATTTATTTATTTATTTTTAATCAATCCTTTTATTTATTTATTTATTTTTATTTATTTATTTATTTGTACATACCCCCCACCCCCTTTTCTGCTTGCTCTCGCTGTGTTCATTTCTCTGCGTTCTTCTGTGTCTACTCTGTCTCCCCCCACTGCGGGGCCATGCTGAGCCAGGTCACCACGCAGGCAGCTCTGCCCCGCTTGTGGGCGGGTCTGCTTCCGTTCCCGGGTGGCTTTTTGCTCCATTCGCAGGTGGCTTTCTTTGCTCTGTTTGCAGGTAGCTCGCCCTGCCCATGGCGGCTTTTTGCCCTGCCCATGGCGGCCCTGCCTTCTCAGGCAGTCTGCCCGCTCGGAAAGGTCCCCAGGAACCGACCCTGGGGCCTCCCATGTGGTGTACTGGCGCCGTATCCACTGGGCTATACAGCCGGCCCCTATATGTTTATTTTGCTTGTTGAATATCCACAATAATCTTGTCAGAGAGAGGTTGACACTATAGAAAATATATAATTCATATAGAGTTTTTTATTTCTTTAAATTAAAATGTAATTTTTAAATCTGGTTATTATTTATAGTGATATTAACTTTGGTGATTGTTTTTATGTGGTCTAAAATTGCTAAAGAGATATAAAATAAGGGGGAAAAGTGATTTTAGCAACACCTAACAAGCAAGCAATGTGATTTAGGGTAAAAGCCCAAAACTTAATTAACTCTGCCATGATCTAGCAAACGCCATGCACCATGCATTAAAGGAATCAAAGTGAGGGAAATAAAATTTATGCCTACGTCGATAGTAATAGCATTTTTATACTGCTGGTTTCTGAGTAAGCAAAGCATTAGGATCAGACAGTATATCTGCACATTTTTTGGAGAAATAGAATATTTTCAGCTAAGAAATACCATGCAACGATTTTAAAAGAAATAAAAGAAAATGACTAGAACTGATTTCATACAAAAATCTAATTTTCAAACAACCTAGATATACTACCTTTTTTAAAAGTTAAAATAAAAAGTCTTTTATTAGGGAAGCTGTGGAAGGGAGAAAGATGGAGAAAACTGGACAGCATGATGAAGTTGGTTTGCTGTAGATTGGTTTGTAGTAGAGAGACATGGGGAAATAAAATATCGGGCTTAAGAAAGAAAAGATTGGAAGAGGGCAGTCACAATACCCCTAGGCCACGGAGAATTATAGGAAGTGAATTTTATTAATATGTAAAGACAAATTCTGTCCTGTGCTCCAATCACTAAGCCAATGCAAATCCTTGCATTATCCTAAGCAGGGAATACGGATGTTTTCTCTTCCCACTTGTGATGAAAGAAAGCCTGCTCTTGGCCTGTTTCTGACTGCCCAGTGTAGCTTCGGTGAGCGGCTGGTCAGCTCTGACGCCGGAAGGAGTGTGGTTGCAGAGATCCCATTTGTGAGGATTCCAGCCCCTTATGGTTTTCCCAGTAGGCTTTGCCTGCATGCTAAATTTTCAGCATACATAAAAGCTTTTGATTAGCAATCACACCATCAGAACCAAAATTGTTATAGTAACAAAGCGGCTCCACAGGGAGCCCCAAGAAGGAGCTGAAGATGAAAGAAGAGAATGAAGCACCAAGTTCAACCCCCACCTCTTTGTGGAATTGACATAATGTCGTAAATGGCCACAAATGGGTAATACCCAAAAATCATTTACAACTGATAAGGCACCCCAGAACCAGAATGGGTGCCTGCCTAATCAGGATGCCACCGATGGCCAAGGAGATCCCTTTATTTTGGATATTTCTCTATTATTTCTGATTTCAAACTTCACCTTCCTTACCTCCCTTCCCTGAGATCGATTCCTAGCTTGGAGACAATTAATGATAATAATACACTCTCCATTCCAGGAAAAATGTAGCTCATCCATTAAAAGATAGATCTCCAGAAGGTTTTAAGGGGTGCACCTAGTAGCAGAATTCAGGGACACTATGGCAGTCTAGTAACAGGTAACTTTAGTCAGGTGGCCCTTTGGGTGACCTCTCATGTCATATTGTCTAGTAATCATAATACATTTGTGTTCTGCTTTACCGTTTACAGTCCATTTAATATGTACACTATTTCATTTGGTATGATTTTAAGCCAGCAGGTCTTTATTAAGCAATGGGGGTGGGGAGGTGTAGGGGACAGGACATCATTCCTCCCTTCAAGAAATTTACAGTCCTACAAAGGATACAGATATGTGACTTGGATGTGAGACTGAATCAAAATGTGCATATTTTAGGTCTCGCTAGGAAACGTGGCATTGTTGCTGAAGAAGGGATTACTTCAGACAGGGAAAGTGTGGGGGAGATTGAAGAAAACATCACTGGAGGGGAAGACTGGCGCCAAAGGCAGTGATTGCTTAAGGAACTCAACAAGCAGAGGCTTGAAGATGTCAGTCACATGGTGTATTTGGAGACAGGCAAGTAGACCTATGTGTTTAGATCATAAATAAAAGGACAAATCAGAGGTGACACTTGAAAGGTGGTTTGGAGCTAGCTTATGAAGATTCGAATACCATGCAAAGTACTGGGACTCAACCCACATAACAAATACCTTACGTAGGTAGGAGAGACATCATCGCCACCATTTGTAGACAGGGAACTGGAGAGACCACACCGCCTAGCTATTGAGCTGCAGCTGTGGTACTAAATCCAGGTCTTCTACCTCCAGCGTGCTTCTCTAGTCACATTGTCTTACCATGTATGTCACCTTCCATGCTGGTTATACTTAGGGCCAGTAAACACAATTCTATAAGTGTGCAAAATAATCCTTAGTGTGTCCAAAGCAATTCTGGAGAAATCATACATCTCTCTGAATGTCCGGTTTCTCTTAAGGATAGAATTTATAGAGAATCCTAAGAAGAGACAGGCATCCCTAATTTCAGACAATTCAAAAATGGAAGTCACTTCTCCTTCTTAAAGGGTCAGGGCTTAACACTCTCCCATCACACCCCACTCCTACCAGCACAGAGTACCTCCATGGTGGCCTTGTTCCCCTATGGAAGAATCCAAAGTTGTCTTGCCTAGAGAGGAAAAAAGTTCACTTTCCTTTCTCAGTTTTTTTCCATCCAAAGTGGGATAAAGATAAGCTAAGCATTTCCAAAAGGGTAAAATTGAATCATCCTAATGCTCACTTGTAGAGCATTTTAAACCAGAATGGCAACAGAAGAGTTTGACTCAAAATGTTGGAAAAAGAGACTAAAAGGCATTCACTGTTCCTTCTAACTCTCCTTTGCCCCATTCCCCTTCCTCCAGTGAAACAGATACTCAGTGATTTAAATTGCCTGCTGTTTACATACAAACTTAATCCCAGAAACACATTTGAGAGTTAGTTAAACTATAAAGATGCCAGCACAGAAAATTTAGAAGGCAGAGAGTCAAAAGAAAAGGGCTGACATTTCTAAAAAATAAAGAAACCCAGGCTAAATAACAAGGATTGTTCTACAATTCAAAACAGCTTGGGAAAAAGTTCCTTTGCCAACAAGGAAAGCTCAATAAAAGAGACAGAACAGAGGAAAACCCTAACCAAATGAAGAAAAGAAGGAAGAGCAGGAAGGAAGAAGCTTCTACATTGATTAAGTGAAAACAGTCCAAGCTGATCTAAATGTGGTGTCTTATTTCATTCTCATGAGAAACCTGTGAGATAGATATAATTAACTTCATTTAACAGATGAGAAGACAGAGACTGGAAGAGTTGAACTTACTTGCCCAAGTCACACAGCTAATACGTGGCAGAACTCTACCTCAAACTCCTGTTTGAAATTCCAGTGTTTTGTTTTCAGAATTCCCCAGCTAAGGTGAGAAGAGTAGAATTTTGACATTCTGATTAAAACATATCTGTACAGGAAAAGAACAATCTAGGGAATTAAACTAAAGACTGTATACACTGTTTTCATTTTGTTTTTTCATATGGATGATGGAAAATGAGAGCTTCCTGATAAAAAACAGAACACAGTTTTGTTGAAAGATCTTTGTTCTAAGGCAAGTATGAATAAACTAGGCAATAATGCAAGAGGGAAATATCTGCTGAGGAAAATGACAATTTTTGTCTGCCTTTGACTCTTAAAATATTTGGCACAAGAAGAACAGAAATTTTTAAGAATAAACAAATATATATATTTGGCACAAATCTTGAGAATAGTTCAAAGATTTTTCCTACCACCTGTAAGTGAATGTCCTCCTTGCAAACATAAGAACATAAAACTGTCAGTTTCAAAGACAATTATATTCCTTGTACAGCTGGTATCTTATGGAAAAAACCATACAAGCTTGAGTCTTTTCTTCATTCTCATATGTAACCCTCATGTTGGGGTGCCCACATCCTAAAGTGAGATGTTATTTTCTCAAAAGGTTTAAACAGTTTGCTTAACTCAGTGCAGGGGTAGAGAGCAGTATACGGGCCCCTAATTCATAAATACCAATATTTTAATCCTGGCTCTGCCTCTAACGTAAGGTAAGGTAGTCAGCCTCCCTTTTTAAGTTTCTTTATCCATAGAAGGGAGATATTATAATGGTGTTATAAAGACTAAATTAGAAACTATGTGTAAAATACCTGGTGTAGTGGGTTGAATGTTGGGCCATAAAAGGCTATGTCCACATTCCAGAACTATGAATGTGACCTTAATTGGAAAAAGGGTCATTGCAAATGTAGTTAAGGATTTTGTGATATGATCATCCTGGATTATACAGGTGGGTGCTAAATACTATAAGAGACAGAAGGGGAGAAGATACAAGACACAGGAGAAGGCCATGTGAAATCAGAGGTGGAGATGGTAGTGATGTAGTCACAAGCCAAGGAACGCCGACAGCCATCAGAATCTAAAAGAGGCAAGGAATAGATAATCCCCTAGAGCCTGCAGAGGGAACTAAGTTCCACCAATACCTTGATTTTGGGCATCTGACCTCCAGAACTTAGAGAATAAAATTCTGTTGATTCAAGCCACCAAGGGTGTGTTAACTTGTTACAACAGCCCTAGGAAACTAATATACAATAGTATATGAGAAGTCCTCAATAAATGTCACTCTCTTCTTCTTCCTTTCCTTTCCTAGCTTGACCCAAGGATAAAGAAACAGTCCCATTCTGAGTAACCTGCCATGCTTCCCACTTGTATGAAAGAGGAGAAATCAGCTGTCATCCATAGCTGGCGTCTACCATAGTATCGTCACAGTGAGCAAAAGGGCCCCTTGGGTCTTTCTGTGTATTTCCCAATTATGTACAGCTAAATGCAAAGCACTTTGCAGACAATTAGTAACAAGAGCCCAGGATTAGATAGTACTTCTCTGCACCAGGCACTGTTCTACATGGTTTATATACATCAACTCATTTAGTCTTTGCAACAAGTTTTTGAGATACTGTCTGCCCCATTTACAGATGAGGAAACTGATGCACCAGGAAACTAAATAACTTGCTCACAGTCACACTGGCGAGTAAATGCCAAAGCTGGAGGATTCGTGGCCAGCCATTCCGATCCTGTAATTCATGCTTTGAACCCCTTACTGGCTCTCATATATGAAAAATGAATGGAGGAGAAGGTGAATGAATATCTTCCCCTACAAGAAGCACCACTTCTGAAGTACCCTTCCACTGCTGTATTTTGTTTTGATTTCATTGGCGTTTAATGCTATTGCAGAACTGTCAGATCAGGCAAATTGTATAGTGGCTATGAGAACAGAATGCTGGAATTCAAATCCTGGTTCTGACTCTTCTTATCTGTGTGACTTTGGACACATCTCTCAACTTCTGAGAGCCTCTGTTTCCTTTTACAATGAGAAAAAATATAGTTCCAACCTCACTGGGCAGGTGGGGAAATTAAATGAGAGTTCACACAGAGCCCAGTCCCCATAAGGCCTTGATGACAGCTAAGCCCTATCGTTAGACATTACTACCTCCCACTTTCCTCCATGGCACACTTTGCTTATTTCCTGTGCTGGCCTTGAGCAGATCTAGTGCCTGCAATTGTACACATCCCCTCCCCAGCATCCCAAGCCTCGATTTCACACAGGGTTTTCTTATTATTCTAGCCCATCAATGTGAATTAGGAATTTCCGAGGAACAGCTCCTGGTGGAGAAGGAGGACAGCAGATCTGAGCGGACTCCATGCTGGGGAACCAATGGCCTTCAGGTTTACCCAAGACAGGCAACAAGTTGTTCAAATCATAGGGTCCAGAAAGGC
>PVKH010030954.1:0-12404 GCA_004027955.1 Chaetophractus vellerosus
CATTGTTAAAGGTATGTAAATTAGCATAGTCATATATATAACTTAACCTTGATTTATAAGGTCTCAACTCAGACTGTAATGATTCATTGACATCTCATAAAAAGCTTTGGAAAACATTCTATTTTTAAACAATGTTTATATGTGGACTTCGGTTGTCACTCACTTTGGGCTTTATATTTTCATAGAGTCTTTATGGGAAAATAGAGTTTTTTTCCACTCTAGTAATCTGTGGCTGCTGCACGTTTTCACTCTGATTTTATTTTTTGTTTAGTAGCTGCACCAATGAATTGTTTTGAAATTGAATTTGATGTTTTCAAACCAAGGATTGTGATTTTAGGTTAGAGTTACCTATTAGAAGCATTAAGGCTATGTCTTCTGATCAAAATACTCTAGCGATAAGCCTACTTTGAAGACATAGTCTTAAGAATCCTGGATCTTAAATTTATATGAATAGTTTTGGTGGAAAATGATAAAGAAAAATTGAATAATTTCAAAGTGTTTCTTGTCATTTATTATTTTAGTATCTCAAATGTTAATTAGAATAATTGGAATCACTTTTTAGACTTTTCAAGTTACCTTCTTTAGGAAGTTTGTGCAGTGTTATATAGTTTAGCTTAGCTCCTCTAGAGGGTAATCAATTATTAGTTTAAAACTGTAACCAAACTAACTGCTTAAACAGCATATATTGAAAACACTTAAAAGCATTAGAAAATTTGGGAATGTTATGATCTAAACATTTTTGCTGGTACTTTTTTGTTATTTATAGAACTACTTGTGTATTTAACATACTTCTGGAAATATATGCCTTTCTTAAAACTACTAATATAACCATGCATTCAATACCATGGCCTATTATAGAATTGAGTATTTTGGACCAGGTTACCTGTGACACAGTCAGTGCTGTGTTTGGGGGTAATTGCAGTAACGTTTAGTTTTCTACTTAGTCTTATATGAGGTAGAAACCAAGTATATGTTATAAATGTTTGTCTATAAAAGGAAAAATACATACTAATATTAAAATAATTTCTATGGCTGTGAATCATTTATTTTTTCCAATAATTGATACTGTACATTCCTAGTGCTATTAGGTTGTGTGTGTAACTTTTAAATCTTTCAACTGAAAGTTATAAACTGCTTCATTTGATCAGGACTCTTTAATCTCATTTTTATTTGCTTTATTTGAATTAGTTGTAGTTATTTTATTTATTCATGTATTAAATCTAAGCTTACTGGGATGACAAGTACACTAATAAAGAATTGAATATTTGTGGTTGACAGTGACCCCAATTGCTGGTGAAGTTAAAGCTTAACATGAGAGTGATTTGCTGCTATATTTCCTTTGAGAGGTAATGAAGGAAAAAATAGAACCTAATAGTGATCATGAATTTTAAGGAAAGTACTAAAAAAAAATGTGGTAAACGCTGGTTTCTTGGGTGAATGAGGAAGAGCAATCATCTGATCCCCAGCTGAAGACCACTCATACTCTTAGGGAGAGAGGGAATCTGCATTTTTAGAGCTGTTAGCAAAATGTGAAATGCTGCTGTCCATACCTTGCTTTATGAATTTGGCTTTCATTTGTACATTAACTCATGTAAAGATGCATCTCTTACACATTAAGAGTGTTGATCCAATTCAACTAAAAGGTAAATATAAAATATAGACTTTATTTGCCAAAGAAGATTCATTAAAGAATTTTTATCCATTTTTTTTTGCAAATGTTTGAAGTGATTTCATTTGGCTTTATGTTGCCCTACTCACTTCTATCCCCCCATCCCCTTTCAATGTAGCTTAAACCTTGGCATATATTTAGAAAGCAAGAGAAGGAAAAACAAACATCAAGAAGGACATGGAACTTAGTATGGTACAATTTTCCTCTTAAGTGGGTCTAAAAAAATACAACTTTGTGTCACTTTTTTTAAAAAGTATGGTCATTTGACTTCCTGTATATATTCTTTAAACATATGTAACCAGGTGATACTATATTTGTTTTTTGGGGAGAATATTGGTTTCTGTTACTTACTATTTTCAATTTCCTCTGCCATTCATGTTTTTGTTTTATGTTCAGTGTTTCAAATATTTGTATTTAAAGATTTTAAAGTACCAAAACTGTAACTGAGTACAGTGGATTGTTTTCTGGTATGATGTTAACATTATACAATGAAATGTATAAAAGTGTTGTCAGTTTGATTATTGACACACATAATATGTTTACAAATAAACTATGGTGTTGATCAAATTACTGCCAAAATGTGTATAATCTTCTTTAAGTCCCTTTCTTAATTTTAAATGCCATGTTTTCAGTTCTGTGGCTTTCCTATCCTTTTTATCTTTTTAATTTAATTTTTGAATAATTTACATTTACAGAAAATTTGCAAAGATAGTCCAGAGATGTTTCACTGAGCCTCCCCTGATGTTAACATCTTATATAAACTATGAACGTTTGTCAAAACTAAGAAATATCAGTATAATACTGTTCAATAAACTGGATGCTTTATTTAGCTGTCACCAGTTTTTTAAGTAATGTCCTTTTTCTGTTCCAGGATTCAATCCATGATACCACATTACATTTAGTTATCTGTATGTCTTTAGTCTTCTCCAGTCTGGGACAGTTTCTCAGTCTTTCATGACCTTGACACTTTTGAAGAGTAGCTAGTCAGTTTTTTTGTGGGACATCCCTTAATATGGGTGTATCTGGTATTTTCTCATGATTAGATCGAGGTTATGCTTTATCAGGAGGGATACTACAGAGGTGATGTGCCCTTTTCAGTGTGTCCTATCATGGGGTACAAGGTGTCAGTATGTGTTGTTAATGTTTCTTTGTTGGTTCAGTGGTGGTTTCTAGATTTCTCTACTGTAAAGTTACTATTATCCCCCCGTTCCATACTCTTATTCTTTGGAAATGAGGGAGAGAAGTTAAGTTCCACCTCTTGGGGGAAAGGCAGTATCTACATCTATTATTTAGAATTATTTTTTAGAGAAAATTTATCCCTTTCTCCCATTTATTCATTCATTCGTTTGATCATTTATATTAGTATGGGCTCATGGCTGTTTATTTTATTCTTTGGGTTATAATCTAATAGTGTTGTTTATTTTGTTGTACAAATTATTCCAGCTTTGGCCATTGGGAGCTCTTTCGATTTGGCTCCTGTCCTTTTTATATGCTCTTATCTTTATTAAAATAGCATTATCTTACTTTCTGCCACTAGAAATATCTTCCTGGCCTCAGTTGTGGGATCTGTCATTTCTCCAAAGAGCCCAGTTTCATTTATTAGAGAATGGTATTTAGAAACCAGGATGTGGGTGTTGATTGTGCTCATTGACAAAGTGCCACTACTTCTAGGCTCTTGCAGTGAAGAAAACTATTTGTAGTAACCAAATGTGTGCACATCTATAATTATTTCTATATCTATATAAATTTAAACCTGCATTTATACTGACTAATCCAGCACACAAGGTTCATTCTAGCCTTCCCCATTTGCTTATTTGTAACATTTCTTCGGCAGTGAGAAACCTGGCTCCTTTTATGTATAATTTATTTACTTATTTGTTAAACTCTAGTATGTTTATATGTATGAAGTGATTTTGGAATAGCTAAGTTGTACCCCTATGAGAAACAAATTGACCGCCTAGAGTACAGTGTTTAACCACTTTTCTTGTCTTTAATAGTTTCCAGTCAGAACACCATTTTCTAAAGTAATTTATGTCAGCTTCTCCCCCCCTCTTCATTGGGTATGTCATACATTATAATAATTCATTCCATCTGGGATTCCTTGATATCCTGGCTGATTTTTTCCCATACAATAAAGTTGACTTTGTATGGATTTTGACAAATGCATCATCATGAATCCACCACTTCAGTACTATATGGATTCAATTCTATAACCCTAAAAATTCTCCTGTACAGCCCCTCCCTCCCCCACCCTTTGGCAACCACTTATCTATTTTTCATCCCTATAATTTTGCCCTTTCCATGATGTCATATAAATGGTGGAATCCTACAATTTGTAGCCTTTGGGGTCTGGCTTCTTTCACCAAGCAAAATGCATGTAAAATTTATCCATGTTTTTTTAAATCAATAGCTTGTTCCTTTTTATTGCTGAGTATTCCATGGTGTTGCTGTATCAAAATTTGTTTATCCATTCAAGAACATCTTGAAAGTGTCCAGTTTTTGGTGATTATGAATAAAGCTGCTGTGAACATGTACAGGTTTTTAATGTAAACATAAAATTTCAATTTGTTTCAGTAAATACTTAGGAATGGCATTTTTGGGTCTTTTGGTAAGTGTATATTTAACTTTATTAAAAACTACTGAACTGTCCTCTAAAGTGACTGTACCATTTTGCATTTCCACCAGCAATGAACAGGAGTTCCTGTTGCTCTAATTCTAACATCCTTCTCAGCGTTTGGTACTGTCAGTCATTTTGTTTGTTTTCTTAGCAGTTCTTACTGATTCGTAGTGGTATCTCATTGAGGTTAAATTTTTTCATTTTCCTAGAGACAAATGATGTTGAGCATCTTTTCATATGTTTGTCATCCATGTATCTTCTTTGGTGACATGTCTGTTCAGATCTTCCCCCCTTCCCCTTTTTTAAAAGTAGGGTTGTTTGATATATTGCTGAGTTTTAAAGAGTTCATTTTACATTCTGGATTCAAGTCCTTTATCAGTTATTTGTTTGCAAATATTTTCTTCCAGTCTTTTGCTTGTCTTTTTATTCTCTTAACAGTGTTTTAGTAAAGAGCAAATGTTTTTAATGAAGTCATGTGTGTTATTTTTTTCTTTTATGCATTTGATGTATATCTAAAGACTCATTAAACCCCAGGCCATATATATTTTTCCTATGGTTTCTTAATGCTTTATAGTATTATGTTTTACAATTAGGTTTTTGATCCATTTTGAGTTAATTTTTGTATAATGTTAGAGATATGTGTTGAGATAGATTATTTTGCATATGGACATCCAGTTGTTATAGTACCACTTCTTGAAAAGACTATCTTTTTCCCACTGAATTACCTTTACACCTTTATCAAAGTACATGAGTGGTACCTGAGAGTGGGAATAGGGAGTGATGGGAATGTTCTAAGATTGGATGGTGATGGTGGTTGCACAATTCTAACTTTATGAAATATTGTCAAATTGTACACTTAAGACAAGTGAATTTTGTATATACATTATACTTCAATAAAGCTGTTTTTAAAAATCAGTTGACACTATTTGTGTGGGTCTATTTCTGGGCTCTTTTCTGTTTCATTGATCAATGTGACTGTCCTTTGCCTTATAATACAATGAAATTGTGTGGAGTGAAAGTCCTCTAACATTGTTGCTCTTTTTTCAAAATTGATTTTGGCTATTATAGTTCCTTTCCCTTTCCACATAAATTGAAAAATCAGCTTGTCAGCTACACTAAAAGCTTGATGGAATTTTAATAAATTTGATCATGATCAAATTGTGAAGAATTTACATCTTAAATATTTTTCCATTTTTAAAGAACTGTTTTGATTTCTTTCATCAATGTTTACATGTTTCATATCCTGCATATATTTTGTTAGATTTATGCTTAAGTACTTAATTTTTTGTGTATCAGAAATATATATTTTTAAACACTCAAATTGAATTTGTTCATTGTTGGTATATAGGAATATAATTGACTTTTGTATATTGAACTTGTATCCTGCAACCTTGCTAAACTCACTTAGTGGATGACCAGACTCCCAGACTTCTCAGGCACTGCCCTTCCCTCCTACTTCTCTTCCCCACAGACATAGGCCTCTGTTCCTGCTTTGCTCTCTGGGCACAGAGGGATACACTCTCCTGCCTGCCAGGACCTGTGGAAGAGGCTTCCAGAGGAGGAGCAGGGATCTGGGTTTGCTTTGTTTTTTTTCCAATTTTGGGTGTACACTTGTGGCCGGGTTGGGGGAAGGTGAAGACTTCAGGTAGTTCTATGATGTGGCATTGGATAGAGTAATAAACTTACTGTAGTTTGTTAAAAAAAAAAAAAAAATCCACAGTCTTGTCACTTGTGAATAAGATATTTTTATTTCTTCCTTTCCATTTCTGATATCATTGTCTAGGACAAGCAGTACAATATTGAATAGGAGTAGTAAGGGTGGACATTCTTTTCTTATCTTTATCTTAGTGGGAAAGTGTCAGTCTTCCACCATTAAGTATGATATTAGCTGAAGATATTTTTTGCATGTGTGGACCTTTTTTAGGTTAAGGAAATTCCCTTCTATTCCTATTTTGCTGGGAATTTTAATCATGAATGGGTGTTGAATTTTGTCCATCGTTTTCACTGCATTCATTGAAATATATATAAGGTTTTTATTGATCTGTTAATATGGTGAATTACAGTCACTGATTTGAATGTTGAATCAGCCTTGCATCCCTGGTGTGAACCCCACTTGCTCAGTGGATTAGATTTGCTAATACTGAGGATTTTTATGTCTATTCCTGAGGGGTATTGACTAGTGGTTTTCTTGTAATGTGTGGTTTGGGTATTAAAGTAACTCTGGCCTTATAAAATGAGTTGGAAAGTATTCCCTCTTCTGTTTTTTTGGGAGAGAAGTTATGAAGTGCAAGTACTATTCTTTAATGTTGTTATAATTCGTTAGTGAAACCATCTGTCCCAAGCTTTCTTTTTTGGAAACTACAAACTCAATTTCTTTATTTTTTTTTTGAGGTACAAGGTCCGGGGGTTGAACCCAGGACCTCTTACGTGGGAAGCACCAGCGCTCAACCACTGAGCCACATCAGCTCCCCTCAATTTCTTTAATAGACATTTCCAGATGATCTGTTTCTTCTTGAGTTTGGTAGTTTGTGTCAAGATTTTGGTCTGTTTCCTCTAAATTACAGAGTTTATGGGAAATTATTATACATGGTGTTCCCTTATTGTATTTTTTCATCTGTGGGATCAGAAGGAGAGCATAAAAAAATGAAACAAGGTAAATGCCAAAGAAAAAAAGGCTGAGAGTTGTTTACAACAGATGGAAGATAGGAATCTAGAAATACAGGGATTCTAATGCATGTCAGTAGAATTCAGAAAACAATTATGTTGTCAGAGTCAGTAGAGAAAATGACTGTCAAATTTTCAAATATAAATAAACTGAGGTTTATCATTAGACCCACCTCAAAGAAGACTCAAATAAAGGAAAATTATTCCAGGAGTGCTGAGCAAAGATGTTGGTAAAAGTGTTGATTAATCTTAACACTTTTTCTGAATAAAAATGATGTTTAGTTTGGGAGATTGAAGAAACAAGCCTAAAATCCTAGAAAATAATGGCGTGTGAATCAGGCAAAGCTTATATAGAGTAAAAGTTCTAAGTTCATTGTATTGTTTAGAAGAGTGGATAATATTCTTTTGTTCTACCAAACTTTTTTTTTAAAGATTTATTTTTTATTTATTTATATATCCCCCCCCCCTTGCTGCTTGTGCTCACTGTGTTCATCTGTGGTTTTTTTTCTGTTTGTTTTTTTTTGCGTTTTTCTGTGTCTGCTTGTCTCGCCCTGCCACGTCATTCCGCTGAGGTAGCTCACCTTGTGGTGGGTTGCCTTCTCCAGGAGGCCCCGGGGCCTCCCATATGGTAAACCGGAGCCCTACCAATTGAGCCACAGCTGGTTCCCTCTACTGAACTTTTTAATGAATAAATCATTTCATCTTTTGCCCATTCTCCCAGAAAATGGAAAAAGAGGGAACACTCTCAACTCATTTGTGAGGCTTTTATAACCTTGAGAGAAGGGTAGTGCAAGGAAGGTTGATCACAGGCTGATCTCACTTTGGAATATAGTTGTAAAACTCCTAAACAAAATCGCAGGCTCCACCCAGTGACATATATAAAAGATAATATAACAAGTTTATCTCAGGAATGCATGGTTGATTTAACACTAGAAAATCTATCAATACAATTCACTTCACTAACATTAAAGAAGGGAAAAAAATAACTTTTTAATAGATGCAGAAAATACATTTGAAAAAATGCAATACGCAGTTGAAGAAAGGGGGAAAAAAGGCTCAAATACTCTTAGCAAACGTAGTGAGGGGCCTATTAACCTATAAGCCTGGTAAGAGTAGCTATTGAAAACCTACAACAGCCATCATTCTTAATTTATCAAATTCATTTTTATTAAGATCTAATAAAAGGGATTGTGAGTATCCTTATCTAGTTACTGAATTAAAGGAAATTTCAGCATTAAGAATGTTGGTTGCTTAGGTTCTGTCTGGCCAGTGAAGAAAGACAAGGAAAGAGTATAAATGCTTATAAAGAAAACAAATAAACCTAGCAATAATTATTAGCAATAAGAGATCTAGCAGCATGGATCAATGGATAGAAATCAGTTGCATATCTATTCACCAGAAACAAATAGAAAACATTCAGTGTTTTAATATTCAATATTTTAAAAGCTATTCCATGGCAAAGAAAGATCCGACATCCAGATTATCCCTAAGATTGGGAATTTTACAAAACAGAGAAGGAGGAGTTGTAACTGAGGGTTAAGAATTAACAAATAATTATGATTACTAAATCAATAAATAGATGCCTTTATACTACTAATGGCAAAAATTAATACCTGAAATTACTTAAACTGGCTAGAGTGGTCTCACCCCTGTTTACGGTTACTCTAGACTTCGCCTCCCCATTGGGTGTAACATCCATATGAAAAACCCTTAGGCCGAGCTTTGCTCTGTACTCTATAAAAATGCCCGCAGCACTTCTATGGAGAGCTTCATCACTCAGGGTCCACTCAGGAGAGCAAGCCACACTGTTGTTTTTTTTTTTTTTTCATGCAAAAATTTAGATAATTTTTTTTGGAAAAAACAAAGTGAAGATGCTTTTCAAGGTACTGCAATTTAAGAATCTTATAGTAAAATAATGTATAATCTAAAATACATATTTTGAATGCTTATTATTTAAGTCGACATAGATAAAAGTAATTCATTTAAGGAAAACTTCCCTGCAAGCTTTGTATAAGTTAAATTTGTATATATACTTAATTACAAAGGATTTTAAAAAAAAACTGTAAAGACAAAATACCTTCATGAATTTCAAAATTCACATAAAATTAAATTGAATGTAATCAATGTATCCTTAAAATATATATATATGTAAAATATTATGTCTAGAAAAAATGTGTGAATTATAAGGTTTGTAAACTATATATCAATAAAATTATTAAAAAAGAAAAAAGTGAGCTGAAAAAACTGATTAAAAATTTAAAAATAAACAAAACAAAAAAAACAAAACAAAAAGTAACGTGGAAAAAGAACAGAGAAAATTAACGTTGTTTTTTACTATTATCCCTTGTTTTTTTCTAAATTATATTGCAAACTATACAAATGAAACTATGAAAATACATTTTGTACTAGCAGATTTGTTGAAGTATTTAAACACCTTAATCAATGTACCACAAATATTGATATAAAAGCTAACAGTCTGTTAGTTGATGTACTTTAAGCAGTAATATACAATATTTTAACAAGGATTAATGGCAAATATAGGCATAAAACTCTCTCCACACTGGTTACATTAACCGAGATAATTAGAGGGAATTAGCCAAACAGCTTTGGAGAGACTGAAAAAGGAGAAGAGGGAACTGAGGTAACAGTTAATAACTGCAGGAAGGAGCTACCGCCCTGGATCTGGGGTAGACAAATGAGAGAGGTCGGGGTTACTGGAACCTGGAAACTTGAAGGAAGAGCCCCGAGGGTTTTTGTATGTATGCCCATGAGATAAAACAATGAATCATTTTCATTTTCTCAGCAGGCCTGTCTTCCACCTACCTAATCCCAGGCCGAGTTGTTGTCAAGTAGAAGTTTGTTAGGTCATTCGTGCTCTCTGTCCTTTGAATAACAGCGTTGTGAATCCTAAGTACCAAAAGGGCAGGGTTTTCACTTCTAAACTTTCTCTCTCACTGTTTTTATTGCTAGTCTTAAAGTCTTCGTCCGTCTGGTATTGGAAGGTGGTGAGGGCCCAGCGACACTGTGAATGTGGTTAATCTCACATGCTTGGCTGGGGCTGAGGTGGGAAACCTTATGTTGTATATATCGTTCCACAATTTAAAATAAAAATAAGAAGGAATGAAGAGACAATTAAATGCAATGCATGATCCTGAACTGGATCTAATAACAGGAGAAAAGGCCCAAAATGATGCTATTAGGACATATGAAAAAATGAAATATAGACTGTTAGCTTTTATATCAATGTTAAATTTCTTGAATTTGATAACTATACTTTAGGTACATAAGTGACCATCCTTTTTCTTTGGAATGTACTACAAGTATTAAGTGTTCAAGAAGCATGATGTATACAGCCTACTCTTAAAGATAGATAGATGATAGGTAGGTAGGTATAGATTATAGATAGGTGGATGGATGGGTGGATGGATGGATGGATGGATGGAATGGTGGGGCAAATAAAAGTTGGTAGATCTGGGTGTCGGGGGAGTTCTCTATGGGTTTTGTATTATTTTTGCAACTGACCTGTAAGCTTTAAGAATTAAAGGCAACAAAAAGTAATTGTCCAAGAGTCTGTAGAGTTGGCCTTAGGACGGAGGTAAAGTGCTGAAGTTTAAAGCCCGGGGTCTGGGCTGCTTGGTGAGCCATCATCCCTTCAGTTTCCTCTGCAGGCTTTTCTCTTTCCAGTGGGTGGTAGTATTTCACTTGTTAGTCCTCATTTGTAGGAGGGAATTCTCAGCTTGCATGAGGTAGAGCACAGATTTTCTTTTTCAAAAGAGTAAGCAGAACTCTTTTATATCCTGCCCTTTCCCCAACCCCACGAGCCTTGCTAGCAATGCTTTGACAGGTTGATTAGGTGCACTTGGAAAACTGCTTTGAGCAGCGATCAGGACTTGGCACCGCATGTCGATTATTAAAACATTTCCAAGGGAAAGTGGCTCATGCTGGGAGTGTCTGTTGTGTGACACAAAAACATTCTCAAATAGTTACTTGGGTGGCATTGATTGAGGGGGGGCATGCTGCTGGCCTCACAGCATCCGTGGGGCCCCTTCTTCCTACCTGATTTGTTCTGGGAATGACCTTCCCTGCAACACTCCTGCAGGAGGGTCTAACCCAGGCCCAGCATCCCAGAAGGGTGGGTGTGGGGCTTAGAGACCAAGCCTGATGGCCAGCATGGTGGTGGTGGGGATGATGGTGGTAGAAGTCTCTTTCTTTCTTTCTCTCTCTCTCTCTTCCTTCCTTCCTTCCTCCCTCCCTTCCTTCCTTCCTTTTTTTAATATATATATTTTTTCATTACAGAAGTTGTGAGCGTACAATCATGTGCAGAATTCCCATACATCACCCCTCCACCAACACCTTACATTGCTGTGGAACATTTGTTACAGATTATGAAAGAGCATCATCAGACTATAACCGCTAACTCTGGTCCATAGCATACATTTGGTATATATTTTCCATATATACCCTATTATTGCTACCGTGTGTTAGTATTGTCCATTTGTTATAGTTCATGAGACAATAGGAGACAACTCTCCTATTTGTACTGTTAACCACAGCCCATCTTCCACCACATGGTTCACTGTGTTATACAGTGGGAGAGGTCTATTTCTGAGTCTTAAAGGTTAACACTTGTTCAGTCATCCTTTTTATTCATTTAATAAAAGTGTTCCAGATGTATTAGATTTCTACTGCTGTGTAACAAATAACCACAAACTTAGTGGCTTATTTATTCACAGTTCTGTAGGTTAGAAGTCTGGGCACTGTGTGGCTGGGTTCTCTGCTCAGGGGCCCACACGCCAAAATCCAGGTGTCAGGCAGCCTCAGTTCTCATCTGGAGCTTGGGGTCCTCCTCCATGTTCTCATGGCGGCAGTGTTCAGTTCCTTGCAGTGGCAGGACTGAGGTCCCCATATTCTGTCTGGTTGTCGAGCAGGAGCCTCTCTTAGCTGCTGGAAGCTGCCCAAGTTCTTTTATTTTTTTTCTGAAAATTCAAAAATTTTTAAAATAAATAATTTATTTTTTAAAAAAGATACTTAGATTACATAAATGTTACACAAAAAATATAGGGATTCCCATATGCCCCATGTCCAGGTTCTTTGACACATGGCTGCCTCCATCTCCAAAGCTAGCAACAGAGAATCTCCCCAGTGTCAAATCCTTTTCATGTTTTGAATGCCTCTGACTGTTCTGCCTCTGACCTCTAGACCCAGATTTAAGGGGCCCATATGGTTAGGTGAGACCCACCCAAATAATTTCCCTCTCTTAAGGTCAACCGCCAAATCCCTTCCCAGAAGCACCTGAATTAATACTTGACTGAATGACTGGGAGTGTATGTGTGTACCCCAGGGGCTGGGAATCTTGGGGGCCATCTGGTAACTCTGCCAGCCACACCAGGTTACAACAGATGACCAAGCTCCCTGCTTGTATGGAGCTACCTCCTCCACTTCAACTTGTGCTCA
>PVKH010030955.1:0-12402 GCA_004027955.1 Chaetophractus vellerosus
GATATGTAATAAATAAAAAAAAAAGAGAGAGAGGATACTCTGAAAAATTGTATGCCAACAAGATGGATAACAGATGAGATGGACAAACTTCTAGAAACACACAACCAACCTACATTGGTTAAAGAAGAAATAGAAGAACTCAGCAGACCAATAACAAGTAGTGAGATTGAATTAGTCATCAAAAACCTCCCAAACAAGAAAAGCCCTGGACCAGATGGCTTCACAGGTGAATTCTACCAACCAGTCCAGAAAGAACTAACATCAATCCTGTTTAAACTTTTCCAAAAAATAGAAGTGGAGGCAACATAACTCATTCTATGATGCCAACATCACTCTAATACCAAAGCCACATAAAGATGCCATAAGAAAACTACAGACCAATCTCTCCAATAAACTTAGATGCTAAAATCCTCAACAAAATACTTGCTAATCATATTCAACACATCAAATGAATTATACACCATGATCAAGTGGGCCTTATCCCAGCTATGCAAGGATGGTTCAACATGAGAAAACCAATCAATGTAATATACCACATTAACAGATCAAAAGAAAAAAAATCACATAATCATCTCTATTAACACAGAAAGGGCATTTGACAAGAGACAGCATCCTTTCTTGATAAAAAACACTTCGAAAGATAGGAATAGAAAGAAACTTCCTAAACATGATAAAGGGTATATATGAAAAAATCCATGGGTAACGTCATACTCAATATAGAAATGCTAAACTAAAGGCTTTCCCTCTAAGATCTGGAACAAGACAAGGATGCCCACTGTCACCACTCTTATTTAATGTTGTATTAGAAGTACTTGCTCAAGCATTTAGGTAAGAAAAAGAAATAAAAGGAATCCAAATTGGGAAGGAAGAAGTGAAAATTTCACTATTTGCAGATGACATGATCCTATACATAGAAAGCCCTGAAAAATCCACAACAAAGTTTCTAGAACTGATCAATGAGTTCAGTAAAGTGACAGGATATAAGATCAACATGCAAAAAAAATCAGTAGCATTTCTGTGAACTAATGAGCAATCTGAGGAGGAAATCAAGGAAAAATTCCATTTACAATAGCAACTAAAAGAATCAAATATCTAGGAATAAACTCAATTAAGGATTTAAAGAACTTGTACACAGAAAATATACAACATTATTAAAGGAAATCAAAGAAGACCTAAATAAATGGAGGAATACCCCATGCTCATGGATTGGAATTCTAAATATCATTAAGATATCTATCCTGCCCAAGATGATTTACAAATTTAATGCAATCCCCATAAAAATTACAACAGCATTTTTTACTGAATTGGAAAAGTCAGTTATGAAATTTATTTGGAAGGGCAAGGGGCCCCAAATAGCCAAATACATATTGAAAAAGAAAAACAAAATTGAAGGAATCATGCTACCTGACTGTAAAGCATACAGTGTAAAAGCTACAGTGATGAAAACTTCATGGTATTGGCACAAGGATAGACATACTGACCAATGAAACCAAATTGAGAGTTCTGGTATAGACCCATGCATATATGGCCAACTGATATTCGACAAGGCCACCAAGTCCACTCAACTGGGACAGAATGGCCTCTTCAACAAATGGTGTTGGGAAAATTGGATATCCATATCCAAAAGAATGAAAGGATCACCATCTCACATCCTATACAAAAGTTAAATTCACGATGGATCAAAGACCTAAACATAAGAGCCAAGACCATAAAGCTCCTAGATTATAATGTAGGGAAGTATCTATGAAATTTTGTAGTAGGAAATGGTTTCATTAACTTTACACCCAAATCATGAGCAATGAAAGGAAGAACAGATAAATAGGACCTCCTCAAAATTAAAAACTTTTGTGCTTCAAAGGAGTTTGTCACGAAAGTGAAAAGTCAGCCTACTCAATGGGAAAAAATATTTGGGAACCACTTTTCTGATAAGGGTCTAATATCCAGCATATATAAAGATACTCTACATCTTTAAAATAAAAAGGCAACCCATTTTAAAAATGGCCAAGAGATTTGAATAGATGCTTTTCCAAAGAGGAAATACAAATGGCTAAAAAGCACATGAAAAAATGCTCATCATCACTAGCTAGTGGGAAATGAAAATGAAAAATATAATGAGATATTATCTTATCCCTATTAGACTGGGAGCTATTAAAAAAAAACAGAAAACCACAAGTGTTGGAGAGGATGTGGAAGAATGGGAACACTCATTCACTGCTGGTGGGAATATAGAATAGTGCAGCTATTGTGGAGGACAGTTTGGAAGTTCCTCAGGAAGCTAACTGTAGAATTGCCATATGATCCAGCAATCCCATTTCTAGGTATATACCCAGAAGAATTGAAAGTAGGGACATGGACAGATGTATGCACACCAATGTTCATAGTGTCATTATTCACTATTACCAAAAGTTGGAAGCAGCCCAAGTGTCCACCAACAGATGAATGAATAAGTAAAATGTGGTATATATACACAAGGGGATATTACTCAGCTGTAAGAAGGAATGAAGTTTTGACACACACACAACAACATGGACTAATCTCAAAGACCTTATGTAGAATGAAGTAAGCCATTCACTAAAGGACAAATATTACATGACCTCATTGATATGACCTAAGCATATTGAGCAGACTCACAGATATAGAGTCTGGAAGACAGGTTACCAGGAGACAGAAAGGGAGTAGAGTGGTGAGCCAATGCTCAACCTAGACAGAACCGATGATAAGGTGGAAGCAGGGGGATTGGCAGTGGATGAGGGTGATGGGATTGAGGGTGGTGCAGGGAGGTGAGTGGCGTTGATGGTGCTGGAGTGTGAGTGTGAGCAGGGTTGGGGGGATGGACTATCCATGGAACTAGGGGGAGGGCTAGAGGAAGGAACAGGTAAACTGTGGGGAGGTGGAGGTCTGTGGTTGAAAATACAATTGTAGGAATGTTCTTTTTGCAAATATGGCAAAGGAGAGTCACAGGTGCACAGTGTTTGTGGTGGGGGGATGTGTGGGAAACTGTGTACCTGGAGCATATATCTATGGAATATGAATGTGTTCATTTTGCCATAGGATATTATTTCAGTGGGTGGAGACCCACACAATAAACAACAAAATATTAAACTCCCATCCTGGGGAGTCCCTCTATGTTCTCAAATATAGGGGCAAGAATCTCTTGAGAACATAGGCAGTTTCTAATAAAAGAAAACAGAACAATATGTCAAGCCCTCAATTTTAATGCAACTATGAATCTTATTCTCGTAAAATTGAAACTTAGCCTAATAATAACTATTGCCTAAGAGTTACCTCCTGAAAACCTCCTTGTTATTCAAGTGTGGCCTCTCTCTAAGCCAAACTCAGGAAATAAATGTGCTACTTTCCCCTTGGCATGGGACATGACTCCCAGGAATGAGCCTCTCTGGCACCAAGGGATTAATACCAAGCACCAGCCAGTGATGCATTTGGAAAAAGACCTTGACCAAAAGGGGGAAACATCAAATGCAAAAGAATTTTTATGGCTAAGAGATTTCAAAGTGAGTTGGGAGGTCATTCCAGAGGTTACATTTTTACATGTCTCAGGCAAATTTCACTAACTGCCGCTGTGAACAAACCCTCAAATAGGGGTGCTCCTGAGGGCTATAGGGCCATCTGGACAATATGGTCAAGGCACAGAATCCCTTGAAATCAGCATCCTATGGGTGGGCCTTACCTTGAAATATTGACAACCTATTTCCCCATTGTAACAGAGTTAGACTTGTTTATAATTTCCCTGCACATGATTCTTCTACTCCTTTTATTTGAGCTTATATTTAGCACTATACCCATTAAATATATTTATCAGAGACTTAAATCTTCAGTCTGTTCATATGCCAGTTGATCCTAGAATCTCAGAAGAGTTACAGCCAATATCTACTCTCCAGATTATCAGACTTGCCCAGGACAACTAACAAAATCATGATGGACAACACCCATCCCCAAAATCAGAGAGTATCTACAACTGCAAGCAAAGCAGTTCCTTCTGTCTCCCTCATAAGATCTAAGCCCCCTCTAAATATGAGGCAGAGTGGGCATCACCATCCCCAAATCCTCAAGGTTGAGGAATGAACCAACATAAGGGATGAACGCAACCATGGACAAAGTAAACTTATTAATATTGTAGTAAAGGAAGAACATGCAACATTGTTATAAAGATTGTGGTTACCAGAGGTTCTGAGGGGAGGGGGAAGGAATGATAGGTGGACAGGGCATTTTTAGGGCATTGGAATGAAATGTCAACCACAACGTACACTCTAGACTTTAGTTAGTAGCAATGCTTCAATATGTATTCATCAAGTATAACAAATGTACCATACAATTATAAGGTGTTATTAATAGAGGAAGATGTGGGAGGGGGAGGGGTGGACATGGGAATCCCTTAGACTTTTGATGTAACTTTTCTGTAATCTAAAACTTCTTTTAAAATAAAGTTTATTATATATAAAAAAGAATCGGATTGAGAAAACAACAACTCACAGCTGATATACACCATTGTAGATACTGAAGTTAGTAATGGTAAGACAAAGACTTTTCTCTCATGGAACACACATTCTCGTGGGGGAAGAAGGACCATAATCCAGTATATGTATCCTATAATTTCAAAGTAATACAGGGAAGGAGGACAGAGCGTGAAAGAAGGGTAGCCCTTTACTATTGTAGTCAGCGAAGGCCTCTCTGAGGGTTGGCAGCAAGCAGAGGCCTGAAGAAAATGAAGGCATTCAGCTTCAAACTTTCATTATGGTGCTGAAGAGGAAGAGTTATTAAAATCCACATTGAGTCTTAAAATTGATGATGTGTTAGACTAGAGGAATAGCTATTTTTCTCACTTTTGGAATTATACCGAATATACAATTTTATATCTTTGATTAAACTGACTGACTTTGACATGCATTTCACCCTGTTTTAAAAAATGTTACTTGATTGTAAGAATTTTTATGATTTCATAATATTTCATGGTCTGGAAGCATGTACCATATAGCTATTCCTCCAGGGATGGTGATTTATATTGATCTTTCTCTCTTCAGTTTTTAATAGTTTGATAGAATTTACATATAGTGAAAGGCACAAAACTTAAGTGTCTAGTTCAAGGCACTTTAACTAACATATGTACCCTTGGAACTACCGCCCGATCAAGATGCTGAACATTTCTATCATTCCAAGGAGTTCCTGGGTGCCTTCTGCCAGCCACTCACTCCCCACCCTGCCAGGAAAGCAATCTTCTCATTTCTGTTCCCGCAGATGAGCCTGGGCTGTTCTAGAACTCCACGCAAGTGGAATCATAGAGCATGTGCTCTTTTATACCTGGCTTCCTTTGCTTGGCATGATGTTTCTGAGATCCCCACATGTTGTCGTGTGTACCTGTAGTTTACTCCTTTTTCCTGGTGGTCAGTGATCCACTCCCTAGAAAGACTTCATCTGTTGATGGCCACGTGGGTTATTTTAGCTTGAGCAAATGGATACGAAGCTGCAGTGAACACTCCTGCTTGAGTCTTTTTATGCATTTTTGTTTGCATTTCTCTTGGATAAATACCCACGTGTGGATCTTCTCTTGGATAAATATCCACGTGTGGATCTGCTGCATCATAGATGAAGTTTATATTTACAGAAAAAACTGTTAGAGAACTGTTTTCCAAAGTGGTTGCCCTATTTTACTTTCCTACCCACAGTGGATGAGAGTGGAAGTGGCTCCACTGTCTAGTCTTCACTTGGTATCGTCAGTCATTTTAATTTTAGCCATTCTGGTGTATGTGTAATAGTACCTCATAGTGTGTGTGTGTGTGTTTTTAAAGAATTTATTGGGAAATGGGGGAAAAGAACAGCTTGCTGAGAAATGGGAGAGAAGGATGGAAATTCGCTCCGAGATTTGGTGTGGGCTCCTCTAGGCAGAGAGAACGCTCTCATAGTGGTTTTATTTTACATTTCCATGGTTTTTAATGATTCAAAGATCTTTTATTGCTTGCCATTAATGTATCTTCTCCCCCCTCCAACATTTTATTATGAACATTTTCAAATGTACAGAAAGCTGAAGAAACTGTCCAGTAATCATTCAAATATCCATCACCTAGATTCTACAATGAACATTTTGCTGTATTTGTTGTATCATATATTCATGCATCCTTCTGTCCATCCTTAATGTCTTATTTTTTATGCACAGCAATGCAAGTTGAAGATATCAGTACACTTCACTCTTAAACATTCCAGCATGCATAACACTAACTAGAGTTCAACAATTTGTTTAGTTCTTTTTTACTGGGGGGGGGGGGGAAGGTGTTAATTTACACACAGTGAAATCTATCAATCTTAAGTATACCGTTTAGTGAGTTTTGACAAATATGGAAACCACCATAGCCCAAACTCCTATCAAGATATAGAACATTGCCCTCATCTAGAAATTTCCCTAGTGCCCCTTCCCAGTCCTGAAACCCTTCTGGCAAATCCCCAAGATACAAAAATATTCTGTGATTTCTCCTAAAAGCTTTTATATATAGGTTTTTAATTCATCTCAAATTTTTTTGTGTGATGTGGGTGAGACCTAGATTTTTTTTTTTTTCTGTATGGATATCCAATTGTTTTAGAACCACTGTTGAAAAGACTTGCAGTTTCCTATTAGATTGCTTTGGTGACTTTGTCTAAAAGCGAACGACCAAATATGGTTGGTTTATGTAATGTTTAGGCTAATGTGTCAACTCGGCCAGGTAATTGTGTCCAGGTATTAGGTCCAGCAAGCACTGGGCTAATTGTAATACAAAAGCATTTATGGACTTCGATCACCAGTGGGTTTACTGCATGGATGGCTGATTACATCTGCATCAATCAGGGAAATTGGATCAAGAATGGATGACGCTTTTATCCAATCAGTTGACAGCCTTAAAAGGGGAAGTGATTTCAACATTCAGAGAGAATTTCCCAGCTCGTCTTTGGACAGCCAACGTCTCCCAGAAACTCATCAAGGACCTTTCAGTGGTCTTTCATCGGAGCCCCTGGTTTGCAGCCTGCCTTTTGCATCCCCATGGTCACATGAGAGACTCTTATAAAATCTTTTATTATTGACAGATATCTCCTGTTGATTCTGTTTCCCGAGAGAACCCTGACTAATACAGTTTACTTCTGGACTCTTTATTCTGTTCCATCTATCTATTTGCCAGGACCATGCTGATTTGATTACTGTGGCTTTATAGTAAGGTTTGAACTCAGGGAGTGTAAATTCTGCAACTATGTTCTTCCCTTCAAGATTGCATTGATATCCTAGGCCTGCACTATCCAATTCAGTAAGTCACTAAACACATGTGGCTATTTAAATTTCAGTTTATTAAAATTAAGTGAAATAAGAAAATTTAGTTCCTTAGGTAAAATCACTACAACTCAAATGTTCAATAGTTTTTTTGTTGTTGTTGTTACATATCCCCCCCTTTCTGCTTGCTCTTGCTGTGTTCATTTTTTTGTGTGTGTTCTTCTGTGTCTGCTCTGTCTCCCTCTGGTTGTGGCGATGCACCGAGTCAGCTCACTGCACAGGCGGCTCTGCTCTGTTCGTGGGTGGCTCTGCTTCCGTTCACGGGCAACTTGCCCTGCCAATGGCAGCTTTGCCCTGCCCGTGGTGGCTTTTTGCCCTGCCCACGGCAGCTCTGCCCTGCCCATGACGGCTTGCCCTTCTCAAAGCGGTCTGCCCGCCCGGAGAGGCCCCCGGGAACCGAACCTGGGGCCTCCCATGTGGTGAACCGGTGCCCTATACACTGGGCCACAACTGGTCCCCTCAATAGGTTTTTATTATCATAGAGAGTTCTATAGGACAACTCTATTTTAGGTCCTTTGCAATTCTATACAAATTTTAGAGTCACCTGATCAATTTCTATAAAAAACCCTGATATGACTATGATTGGGAAGGCATTGAATCTACAGATAAAACTGGGGATAATTGACATTTTGATAATATTAAGTCTTCTATCTAATCCATGAACATTGTTTATTTCTCATTTCATTTAGGACTTCTGTAATTTTTTGTCAGCAATATTCTGTAGTTATTTTTTAACTTTCTTTTTTTTTTTTTTTTAGGAGATACCAGTGATTGAATCTAGGACCTTGTACGTGGGAGGCAGGCACTCAACCGCTGAGCTGCATCTGCACCCAATATTCTATATTTTTTAGTGTAGAGGTCTTGCATGACTTTTGTAAATGTATCCTCAAGGATTTTGTTTCTTGATGCTATTATAAATGGAATTTCTTTAAACAATTCATTTTCAAATTGTTTGTTACTTGTGTCTAAAACCCAAACTAATTTTTACATATTACTAAATTCTGTGAACTTGCTAAATTAATGTATTGGGTTTAGTAGTTATTTCACAGATTCTTTGGATTTTCTACATGTGCAGTCATATTTCCTTTGCATAAATAGTTTACCTCTATTTTTAAATTCTGTCTGCTTTTATTTCTTTTTCTTGCTTTTGCACTGTCTAGGACATCTAGTACAGTGTTATACAAAAGTCATGAGCGTGGACAACGTTGCCTTACTGCCAGTCTTTGGGGGAAAGTGTTCCATGTGTCACCATCAGGAATGATGGTAAGTGCTGGGGTTCTCACAGATGCCCTTTGTCAGATTTAGGATGTTCCCATCAGTCCCTAATTGTCTCAGATATATATCTTTTAACATGAATGGATGTTAGATTTTGTTAAATGCTTTTCTGCATCAATTTAAATGACCATGTATCTTCTCTTTTATTCTGTTAATATGGTGAATTAACCTGATTAATTTCAAACAATAAACCAAGCTTGCATCCTTGGGATAAACACAACTTGTTAATGCAGTATTATCCTTTTTGTAAAATGTTGCATTTCATTTGCTGAAAGTTTTAAGTATTTTTTTGTATTTATCACACAAAATATTTAAATACTTGCTAAATTAATTTATTATATTAAAATATTATACTTTAAATATTTTAAGTACTTATCAGTAGGGATATTGATTCTGTAATTTTCTATATTGTAATGTCTTTGTTTTTATGCTTGCCTCATAATACAGGTTGTAAAGTTTTCCATTCTCTTCTATTTTCTCAAAGAGTTTGTGTAAGATTGAGTCATTTCTTCCTTAAATGTATGATAGAATATCTAAGTGAAACCATCTTGGCTTGGAGTTTTCTTTGTGGTAGGATGTTTGATAATGAATTTCATTTCTTTAATAGACATAGGATTAATCAGTGATCTATTTCTTCTTTAGTGAGCTTTCATAATGTGTGTCTTTCAAGAAATTTATCCAATTTACCAGTTATCAAATTTGTTTGCATAAGCAGTTTATAATATTCCCATTTGCCCCATTTCACTACTGATATTGGTAATTTGTGCCTTCTCCATTTTTCCTTAATCCTTCTGATTAGAAGTGTATTAATGTTACTGATCTTTGCAAAGTACTATATTTGATTTCATTGATTTATTCTATGTTTCTGTTTTCCATATAATTGATTTCTGCTCTTACCTTGGTTATTTCCTTCCTTCTGTTTACTTTGGGTCTAATGCAATGTTGTTTTCCAAGTTTCTTAAGATGAAAGATTAGATTTTTAAATTTCAGACATTTTTCTTTTCTAATATAAGCATTTAAATTTATAAAATTTCCTCTCAACATTGCGCTAGCTACATCCCACAAAATTTTACGTGGCCTTTTCATTTTCATTAAACTCAAAATATTTTCTAATTTCCCTTGTCACATTTTCTTTGACCCATGTGTTGTTTAATAGTGGTTTTTATTTTATTTTATGAGTATTTGGGCATTTTCCAGCTCCCTTCCTGTTATTAGTTTCTAGTTTCGTTCCATTGTGGTTATGGAACATGCTTTATATGGTTTAAATCATTTTCAATTTGTAAAGATTGTTTTTATGGTTGGAATATGGTCTATCTTGGTGAATGTCCCAGGTGCACTTGGAGAGAATGAGGAGTGTCCTAGAAATGTGAGTTAAGGTCAGGTTGGTTGATAATACTGTTCAGGACTTCTGTGTCACTACTGATTTTCCCTCTTCTTGTTCTCTCAGTTACTCTGAAAGAAGAGGTGAGGTCTTAACTATAATTGTAGATTCATTTATTATTTGCTTCAGTTTCTATCAGATTTTGCTGCATATTTGGAAGGTCTGTTGTTAGAAGCACTTAGGATTGTCATTAGTGAATTGACTTCTCACTCAGTACACAAAGCCCCTCTTTATCCCTGGTAATATTTCTTGTCCTGAAGGCTACTTTGTCTAACATTAGTATAGCCACTCCAACTTCCTTTTGATTTGTTTTTTATGGTATCATTTTCATCCTTTTCCTTTTATGTTATCTTTATTTATATTTAAAATAAGTTTCTTTTGAACAATATATAGTTTGGTTTGCTTTTTAAATTCAATCTGATAAACTCTCCTTTAATTGGAGTGTTAAAAGTATTAATGTGGTATTTAATACTGGATTTAAATTGACCATCTTAGCAGTTTTTTGTCCTGTCTGTTCTTTCTGTTTTTTTAATAAGTCCATTTTATGTCCGTCACTGGCTTATTAGTTATACCTTTTAAAATATTTTTGGTGGCTCCTCTAGGGTTTACAATATACATCTTTAATTTATCACAGTCCACCTTTCAATATTATTAGATGCGTCATGTATAATGTAAGAAACTTATAATAGAATGCTACTATTTTTTTCTCTTCTATCTTTTGTGCTATTGTTGCCATTCATTTTACTTCTACATTTACTATAAACCTCATAATGCTTGCTACTACTTTTGCTTTAGACAGTTAATTATTTTTAACACGATAAAATAAAGTCTTTTTACTTTTGTCTTCTTTAAAAGCTATTTTTCATTCCTTTATGTAAGTTCAAATTTCCTTTTGTGATACTACCTTTGTGTAGTATCATATTGTTCCTGCTTGAAGAGCTTCTTTTTTACATTTCCTGTAGTTCAGGTCTGCTGGTATTGAATGCAATCAGCTTTTGTGTGTCTGAAAAAGTCTTAATTTCACCTTTACTTTTGAAAGATGTTTTTGTTGGGTGTAGAATTCTGGGTTCTCAATTTGTTTTTTCAGCACATTAAAAATGTTGCTCTATTGCCTTTTGCTTAGTGTTGTTTTGAAAGGAAGTTTGCAGTACTTCTTATCTTTTTGCCGTATAAGAAATGTTTCTTTTATCTCTGGCTGCCTCCGAGGTTTCCTTTTTCTCTTTGTTTTTCAGGTTTGTTTGGTTTTTACTATGATATGTATAGGTATGTTCTCCTCCTCCTCCTCTTTTGTCTTCTCATCCTCCTCTTTCTCTTTCTTTTTGTATTTTTCCTGCACAGGGTTCTGAATTTCTTATATCTGTGGTTTATTGTCTCTCATTAATTTTGAAAACTTTTAGGGCATTATCTGTTCAAATACTTCTTCTATCCCATTCTCTCTCTCTCTCTCTCTCTCCTCTATTATGGGACTCTAATTACATGTTCATTAGACCATTTGATGCTGTCTCACAGTTCTTGGTTTCTCTCTTCTTTATTTTTTTCTTCAACTCTTTTTCTTTGTTTCAGTTTGATAATTTCTATTGACCTGTCTTCAAGTACACTAATTCTTTTCTTAGGCATTTCTATTCTGCTGATAAGCCCTTGAAGGAATTTTGAGTTTTTCATATATGTTTTTAAATTTTTTCCTACCGTTTCCAATTGATTCATTTTTTTTTTCTATCTGGTTACATCATCAACTTTTTGGTGCATCACTTCACCGCATGGGAGCCTGCGCCTCTCTGTGCAGCGCAGGTCTGGGACACCTTTTTTTCTTTTTTTTACCAGGAGGTCCCAAGGATCGAACCCAGGTCCTCCATATGGTAAACGGGAGCTCAATTGCTTGAGCCACAGCTGCTTCCCTGATTCATTTTTATAGTTAATATTTCTATGCTGAAATTCCCCAACTGTTAATAAATGTTTTCCACTTTTTACACCAGATCCTTTTACCAGATTAATCACAGTTATTTTAAAAGTCCCAGTCTGATGGTTCCAAAACCTGGACCAATTCTGAGTCTGGTTTTGTTGACTGCTTTGTCTCTTGTTAATAGTTTTTCTTTTCCCTTCCTTTTTTTTTTCTTTTTTTTGTCTTGTGGCTTTTGATTGAATATTGACATTCTATGAAGAAGAATAGTAGAAACAGATGTAAATAGTATTTTGTCCAGAAATGGGCTTTTTTGTTTTTTTAAAAGATGAGATCATCGTTGTGTTTGGAGGGAAAGGGGTGAGTCAGTCTAGCCAGGAGTTAAGATGGGTTTGGTTTTTGGTGTAACTCCAGCCCCCTTCAGGGCAGCACCACCTTCAGTTCCCTTCAACAGCTGGCTGCTATTACTCTGTGCTTCACATGGATGCTGGGGGGTTTCCGTAGTGTTTCTGTCCCACCCTCAGCTTTCAGCAGACCCTGCAC
>PVKH010030956.1:0-12406 GCA_004027955.1 Chaetophractus vellerosus
CTGGCTCCACATAATTTTGTAATTTCTTAAATTGCGTGAATCACAATAAGTCTATATTGGATACCAGTAAGTCCACTCTAGTCCGTAGCTCTTCCTCCAATCCTGAGGAGTCTGGGATGGTGATGTCCCCTCCACCTCCAAGTGAGAGGGGTCTTATATCCCATGGATAAGATGCATGAGATTATCCTGCCTGCAGCTGCAGACTCTCTCCATTCCCTGGGATAGCTGTTGTCCATCATCATCTCTCCACTAGGTGTCCTGGGTGAGTCCATTGAGTTATAGAGTAGGAGCTGCAGCTCCACTGAGCTTTTGGACCCAGCTGGCACATGGACAGCCTGTAGACTCCACCACTCTCTGGAAGTACACCTAAAACTCTGGCATCACATATAGGTTTGAATAGAAGAGACAGATGGACCATGTGCAGGGAAGACATATTTCGATCAGACTCTGTCACTCTGAGGAGCAAGGATTCCAAATTAGGGCCCACTGATAAGGCACCAAACTCTGGGGCTATCTGCCCTGATATAGGATCTGGATGGCTCCAGAGCCCTCAGGAGCCCCTTTGTTTGGAGTGATATCCGTATTGGAAGCCTAGGAGGTCATACTGGGATGTGCATACGTGTTACCTTTGGGTTGACCTCCCGACTCACTTTGAAGTCTCTTAGCCCTATGAACTCATTTGTCTTTACCTTCCCCCCCTTTTATTTAAAGTCTTTTTCCAGTCATATTGCCCGTTGGCTCTTGTTAGTAATCCCTTGTTGCCAGGGAGGCTCATCCACGCTGGGAGGAAGGTAATGCATTCATATGCTGAGTTTGGCTTAGAGAGAGCCCACATTTGAACAACAAGGAGGCTCTCAAGAGGCAACTCTTAGGTACCCCATAACACTAGGCTGTTACAATTTCAAGAACAAAGACTCATAGCTGTCTGCTCTTTGTGTCTGTTCATTGTGTGCTTGTTTATTGTCTTTTTTTTTTTTTTAAGGAGTCATTGGAATCTGAACCCAGGACCTCCCATGTGGGAGGGAGGCACCCAGTGGCTTGAGCCACCTCTCCTCCCTGCTTGTTGTCTTTCTCATTGTGTTTCCTTGTTGCATCTCTTTCTTGTATCATTTCGTTGCGTCATCTTGTTGCATCAGTTCTCTGCACCAGCCCATCATGTCAGCTTGTTGTCTTGCTTGTCTTCTTTAGAAGGCACTGGGAACTGAAGCCAGGACCTTCCATGTGTAGGCGGGCACCCAGCTGCTTGAGCCACATCTGCTTCCCTCTCCTTTACTTTTGAAAGTTATTTTTCCAGATACAGAATTTTTATTAGAGAAGTTGAGGGTTTACAGAACAATCATGCATAAAATATAGGATTTCCACATACTACCTTATTATGAACACCTTGCATTGGTGTGGTATATTTGTAATGATTGATGAAAGCACATTTTTTTTTCATTTTTAAAACTATTTTATTGGTGGGGAGTGTCCTAATAATATGATGTGTTCTTGGGCCATTACGCTTCATCATAGCTATTTTACATGGCTTGATGAAAGCACATTTAGTTGTACTGTTAAGTATAGTTGTTTCTTCACTTCTTCTCCAGCATTTGTAATTTTCCTTCTTTTAGAAATAGTAGCCATTCTAGTGGGTGTGAAATGGTATCACATTATGGTTTTTATATTCATTTCCCTAATGGCTAATGACATTGAATATCTTTTCATGTGCTTTGTGGCCATTTGTATATCTTCTTTGGAGAAATATCTATTCACGTATTTTGCCCACTTTTTAATTGGGTTGTCTTTTTGTTGTTGAGTTGAAGGATTTCTTTATATATTCTGGATAGTAAACCCTTATCAAATATGTTGTTTCCAAATGTATTTTCCCATTGCATAGGTTATCATTTTACTTTCATGGTAAAGGTTTTTGAGGCACAAAAGTTTTTAATCTTGAAAGGGTCCCATTTACCTATATATCTTTTTGTTGCTTGTGCTTTGTGTGTAAACTCTAAGAAACCATTGCCTAACACAGGGTCCTGAAGATGCTTTCCTAAGTTTTTTTTTCCTAGTAGTTTTATAGTTCTGGTTCTTATGTTTAGGTCTTTGATCCATTTTGAGTTTATTTTGGTATATGGTGTGAGATAAGGGTCTTCTTTTATTCTTTTATAAGTGGAGATCTAGTTTTCCGAGCATCATTTGTTGAAGTGACTATTCTTTCCCAATTGAGTGGTCCTCTCTACCTTGTGAAGAATCAGTTGGCCATGCATGTATTTGATTCCACTGGTATATATATATATCTGCCTTGTGCCAATTTTTTTGGGGGGAGGGGTACCAGAGGCCAGGGATTGAACCAGAGACCTTGTATATGGGAAGCCGGCACTCAACCACTGAGCCACATTGGCTCCCCTGAGTTGATTATTTTGTTTGTTTGCTTGTTTTAGGAGGCACCGGGAACTGAACCTGGGACCTCCCATATGAGAAGCAGGCACTCAACTGCTTGAGCCACATCCCTTCCCAGCTTTATAAGTTTTGAAATTGGGAAGTGTATTGTCCAACTTGGCTCTTCTTTTTAAAGATGACTTTCGCTATTCAGGATCCCTTACTCTGCCATATAAATTTGATGATTAGCTTTTCCATTGCTGCAAAGAAGGGTGTTGGAATTTTGGTTGGGATTGTGTTGAATCTGTAAATCGCTTTGGTTAGAATTGACATCTTACCAATATTTAGCCTTCCAGTCCATGAGCATGGAATGCTCTTCCATTTATTTAGCTGCCTTTGATTTCTTTTAACATTGTTTTGTAATTTCCTTTTTGCGAGTCCTTTACATCCTGTGTTAGATTTATTTCTAGGTATTTGATTCTTTTGTTACTATTGTAAATGGAACTTTTTCTTGATTTCTTCTTCTGCTTGTTCATTGGTAGTTAATAGAAACATTACTGATTTTTGGGTGATATTCTTGTAACCCACCTCTTTGTTGAATTTATTAATTAGTTCTGGTAGCTTTGTGGAATTTTTCAGGATTTTCTGCATAAAAGATCATGTCTTTTGCAAATAGGGAGCCTTCTACTTTTATTCCAATTTGGATGCCTTTTATTTCTTTTTCTTGCCTAATTGCTCTTGCTGGAACTTGCAGTACAATGTTGAGTAACAGTGGTCAGAGTGGGCATCCTTATCTTGTTCCTGATCTAAGAGGGAAAGTTATCAATATTTCATCATTAAGTATGCTATTAAGTTTGGGATTTTCATAAATGCAATTTATCATGTTGAGGAAGTTTCCTTCTATCCCTAGTTTTCTAAGTGTTTTTTATCAAGAAGCGTTGCTGAATTTTGTCAAATGGCTTTTGTGCATTAATTGAGATGATTATTTGTTTTTTTTCTTTTGTTCTATTAATGTGTATTGCATTGATTGATTTCTTACATAGAACCACCCTTACATACCTGTGATGGAACCCACTTCATCATAGTATATAATTCTTTTAATGTGTTGTTGGATTTGGTTTGCTAGGATTTTGTTGAGGAATTTTATATCTGTATTCATAAGAGATTCAGGCCTGTAGTTTTCTTGAAACTTTTTCTGGCTTTGGTATGAGTGTGAGGTTGGCATTGTAGAATGAATTAGGTGGTGTTCCTTCCTGTTAAGGTTTTTGGAAGAGTTTGAGCAGGATTGGTGTTAATTCTTCTTGGAATGTTTGGTAAAATTTCCGTGAATCCACCTGGTCCTGGGATTTTCTTTGTTGGGAGATTTTTGATTACTGATTGAATCTCTTTACTAGTTATTGGTTTATTGAGATCTTCCATGCCTTCTTGAGTCCATGTATGTACTTTGTTTGTTTCTGGGTATTTGTTCATTTCAACTATATTATCTAATTTATTCCCACACAGTTGTTCATAGTATCCTCTTATCCTTTTTATTTCAGTGGAGTCAGTAGTAATACCCCCCTTTTCATTTCTGAGTTTAGCTGTTTGTGTCATCTTCTTTGTTTTTCTCCGTCAGTCTAGCTAAAGGTTTGTCAGTTTTATTGATTTTTTCCCCAAAGAACCAGCTTTTCGTATTTTTTTGATCTATTTCTTTTATTCTCGTTTTTCGTTTATCTCTGCTGTAATAGTTGTCATTTCTTTCCTACTGCCCATTTTGGGTTTAGTTTACTCTTTTTCTAGGTCTTCCAATTTTGAGGTGAGGTCTCTGATTTGAAATCTTTTTAAAATTGATTTTCTTCTTTTTTAGTGTAAGCATTTAGAGCTATAAATTTCCCACTCACCACTTCCTTTTCTGTATACCTTAAGTTTGGGTATTTAGTATTTTCATTTCCTTTTGCCTCAAGATGTTTCCTAATTTCCGTTGTGATTTCCCCTTTAACCCATTGGTAATTTGAATATGTTGTTTAATTTCCACATGTTTGTGAATTTTCCATTTCTTTCTCTTGATTTCTAGCTTCATTTCATTTTGATAGGAGACAATACATTGTGTGATTTCAATATTTTTGAATTTGAGACTTTATTTGTGACCTAATATATGGTCTGTTCTGGAGAATGATCCATATGCACTCAAGAAGAAAGTGTGCTCTGTTATTATGTGAAGTGTTCTATGTATGTCTTAGGTGTAGTTGGTTTAGAGCATTGTTCAAGTCTTGTATTTTCTTTTTGATCTTCTGTCTAGATGGTCTATCTTTTATTGAAAGTGGTGTATTAAAGTCTCCTACTGTTAATGTAGAACTGTCACTTTTCCCCTTCAAATTGGTCAGAATTTGCTTCATGTATTCTGCTGTTTTAGGTGCTTTATTAGTCAGCCAAAGGAGTACTGATGCAAAATACCAGAAATCGGTTGGTTTTTATAGAGTATTTATTTGCGGTAGAAGCTTACAGTTGCCAGGCCATAAAGCATAAGTTACTTCCCTCACCAAAGTCTGTTGCCATGTGTTGGAGCAAGATGGCTGCTGACATCTGCAAGGTTTCAGGCATCCTGGGTTCCTCTCTTCCCAGGGCTCTTTTCTCTCTGGGCTCAGCTGGTCTGCTTTCTCCAGAAGGCCAGCTGTAGACTTTCAGGCAAATGGCTCGTCTCTCTTCCTGGGGCCTCTGCCATGTCTAATCGCGCCTTCTCTCTGCTCCTCTGTGTGCTTACTTCCTGGGGTCCAGCATTAAAAACTCCAACTCTGTCCTTTGTCATGTCTTTTATCTGTGAGTCCACACCCACCAAGGGGTGGGGACTCAGTGCCCTACTTACATGGCCCAGTCAAAGCCCTAATCATAATTTAATCAAGTAAAAGTGAAACCTCAGACCAGTTTACAAACATAATCCAATATCTCTTTATGGAATTCATAAGCAATATCATAAACAATATCAAACTGCTACAGGTGCATATATATTTATACTTGTTACATTATCTTTTATTGATCCCTATATCAGTATCTAATGATTCTTTTGTCCTTTGTAACTGTTTCTGACTTTGTCTTTTTTTAATCTGATATTAGTATAGCCATCCCAGCTCTCTTTTGGTTATGACTTGCTTTGTATATTTATTTTCCACCCTTTCTCTTTAACCTACGTACATCTTTGTATTTAAGATGAGTCTTTTCTAGATAGCATATAGGTGGGTGATGCTTTTTTTATCCATTCTTCAAAACTCTACCCTCTGAAAACAACAACAGCAAAAACAAATACAAAAACCTCTACCCTTTGACTGGAGAGTTTAATCCATTTACATTTAAAGTCACTACTGATAATGCAAGACTTTCTTCTGCCATTTTGCTATTTAGTCCTTTAAAATCTTATACCTTTTTTTGTACCCCAATTCTTTGGCTAGTGCCTACTTTCATATTTATTTGACTTTTTGAATTGTCCCATATTGAGTACCTTCTCATTTTTTTCTGGATATATTTTTCATATATTTTCCTTGTGGTTCCCATGGGGTTAAATTTAACATCCGAAATATATAAGTCACATTGATTTGATACCATCTTGACTTCAGTAGCATACATGTACACTGTTTCTGTACGCTTCTGTCCAACCACCTTTTTTTGTGTTTATTACAAATTGTCCTTATACATTTTATGACCAAAACTATAAATTTATTATTATCTTTAAAGCATTTGTATTTTAGCACCTGTAGGAAGTAAGAAGTGGAGTTACATATTGTAAAATACAATGGAATAACACTGGCATTTATAAGTACCCAAAATGGTAACCTTTACTGGAGATCTTTATTTCTTTATGCTATTTTGAACCACTAGTGTAGTTTCCTTCCAGTTGGAAGAACTCCTCTATTCATTGCTTTTAGGGCAGGTATAGTGGTGATGAATTTCCTTAACTTCTGTTTATCTGGGAATGTTTTAATTTCTCCCTCATGTTTTTTCTCTCCCTCATTTTTGAAAGAAAATCTCTCTGGATATAAAGTTCTTGGTTGGCAGTTGTTTCCTTTCAGTACTTTAAGTATTTCAACCCACTAACTCCTTCTCTCCATGGTTCCTGGTAAGAAATCAGCACTTAATCTGAGGACTCCCTTGTAACGAGTTACTTTTCCTTTGAAACTTTCAGAATTCTCTCCTTGTCCTTTGCATTTAATATGTGATGGAGTGAATTTTCATTAACGTTTATCCTATTTGGTGCTCTCTTGGCTTCTTGGATGTGCATATTCATGTATTTTGCTAAGTTTGGTAAATTTCTGTCATTATTTCTTTGAATACTCTATTTGCCTATTTCTCTCATCTCCTCTGGGATTCCCATAATGGGCATAATTTTTTTTCTGCCAGCTCCAATCTGCTATTGAAAACCTCCTGGGAATTTTTAAATTTCAGTTTATTGTGGTCTTCAATTCCAGTATTTCTGCTTGGATCCTTTTTAGATTTTTCTCTCTTTATTGAGATTTTCATATTGTCCATTCATTGTTCTCCTGATAATTCCTTAGTTCTTTCTCTTTCTTTTCCTTCATCTCCTTGAGCATATTTAAGGTCATTTTTAAAAATCACCTTTGTCTGCCATGTTCACAGACTGTTCTTAGTTAGCATTTTCTGGATGTTAATTCATTTCCTTTGGATGGGTCATCATTGTTTCTTTGTCCTGTAATCTTTTTTGGCACACTTTACTTTTTAATATTTTAAGGTGAGATGTTTGGGGGAGTGGATATGGCTCCAGTGGTTGAGCACCTGCTTCCCACATGGGAGGTCCCGGGTTTGGTTTCCAGTGCTTCCTGAAAATAAAAACAAACAAGCAAACAAATGAATAAACCAACTCAGGGGAGCTGATGTGGCTCAGTGGTTGAACGCTGCCTTCCCACATACGAGGTCCTGGGTTCAATTCCTGGCCCCAGTACCTAAAAAAAAAAAAGTCTGTTTCTTGAGCTTGTAACCAACTGGTTACAACTTCTCCCAAGGCAAATGCCAAGTGTAGTATCATCTTTGTCTTTTCTGGGCCTTTGTCTTGTCCTGGCCTATGCTTGCTAGTCCAGGAGTTAACTGGTTTACAGGAGTTTGAGTGCCCTGTTTGCTTTCAAGATTACAGACCTTCTCTTTCTCCTGGGTGTTCCACTGCCAGACTTAAAGCAGGTAAGCTTTTACCCCAGGTCGCCTCCACCAGTTGTTTCCTATGCTGCTTGTTTTGTCTCAAATTGCTTTTGCCTGGAGGGCAAATTTTGGGAGGGGAGAGTGTCAGAGAGGAATTTCCCAGGTCAGTCATTCCAAGCTGGAACAAGGCCAGGTACCCCCAAAGGGAGCTGGCTCCAGTCTTTCCTGGAGAGAGGATGAGGGAAGGGCCAGGAAGGGTGCCAGGAGCTTCTTTCATGGTTTCCCAAAGCTGTGCTTTCTTGACCTGCTCAGCAAATGTAGCCCGTCACCTGTCCTCTGCAGCTGTGATGAAGTGTACCATCTTTAAGTCTACTTCACTGCCTTTTGTCCTGGGTGGGTTGGAACAATTGCCCTCCTTGGAGTTGCACCTCCAGCAATCTGAAGCCACTAATCAAAAACCAAGATCAGCAATTGACCTGTGTCTACCCTGGATCTTGGGGAAGTAGATTTTTTTGGTGTCTTTGCGGCTCTAGAAAGCTATGTCATGGATTGAACCCCACTGCTGCCTTCTGTGAGAGAGGAGGATGTGCACCAGTAACTGGCATGGAGAGAGCAATTTACTGGTGTTTACCATAATTTACCAGCCTCTTCCTCTGACTCTTCCCTGGATAATGTAGTGTTCTGCTGGATTCTGGAGTTTTTAAATAGTTGATTCAGTCATTTCCTGCCTGCCTCTTTAGTAGTTGTTCTGGTGGAGGGACTGATTCCTGGTGCTTCCTATTCTTCTATCTTCCCACAATCCTTTCTGCATATAGAATTTTGTTTGACAGTTTTTTTTCCCTTTAAGGCCTTTAAGCCATATCATTGTCATCTGGTCTCCATGTTTCCAGTGAGAAATCTGCAGTTAATCTTACTGGGGATCCCTTGTATGCAATAAGTCACTTCTTTTGCTGCTTTCAAAATCCTCTCTTTTCTTAGAGTGAATCCTGCCTGGAGTTCCTTGAGCTTCCTGTATGTGTATATTTGTGTCTTTCTTAATATTTGTGATGCTTTTAGCATTTTTTTTTCTTCAAATACCTTTTCTGCTTCTTTCTGTCCTTCTTGTCTCTCTGGGACTCCAGTGATGTGTATGTTGGTATGGTTGATAGTGTCACAAAGGTCTCTCAGACTATGTTCATTTTTGTTCATTATTTTTTCTTTCTGTTACTCTGGATGATTTCTGTCTTCTCTTTAAGTTTGTTAATCCTTTCTTCTGCTTGATCAGATTTGCTCTGTAATCCATTTAATGGGTTTTTCATGTCAATTACTGTACTTTGCAGCTCAAATTTCTTTTTGGTTCCTTTTCTAACGTCTCTCTATTTTGTTCAGACAATGTTTCCCAATATCTTTTAGTTCTTTATATATGGATTACTTTAATTGAATATGTTTAAGACAGTTGACTTAAAGTCTTTGACTAATAGTTTCAATGTATGAGCTTCCTCAGGGATGACTTCTAGAAAATTCTTTTTTTCCTGTATATGGTCCATACTCTCCTGTTTCTTTGGGGTTCTGTAATATTTTGTTGATAACTGGGCTTTCTTGAGTATTATGATTCTGGAAATCTAGTGCTCCCACTCCTTTGGGAGTACTAGGTTTTTTGTTTGCTGAGGGCTGTAGCTGTCCATTTGCATTTTACAAATTTTTTGGCTTCTAAATGGGAAAGAGAAAAAAAAAATAGTACTGCCTCTTTGAGTCTTATGCCACTTTTCCCTGAGGGGAGTTGAAATAACAGCCTCCTTCAGAGCCTGTCTCACAGTGATCTGAAGTAGCTGATCAGAAGCACTGATCAGTGAGCAGACTAAACATATCCAGACTTTGAAGGGCTGGGTCCTTATATCCCACGCTGACACCAGCAAGCTGCACCAGGAGCCCAGGCTACAGTCTCCACTGCTGCCTATCATGTTGTCGGGGAATGGGAAATGGTAGGCACTTCAGAGAAGGTGCAATTCGTTTGATATTTCCCACAGTTTACCAATCTCTTCTTCTATTTTGTCTCTGGATGCTGCATAGTGTTCAAAACACTCCACTGTTTTGAAATAGATGATTTAGACAGTTCCTGCCAGTTTGTTGTTTTGGTGGAGGGACTGATTCCTGGAACTTCCTGCTTGCCATCTTCTCCTAGTCCTCTTCCTGATTTTGAAGACAGATTTGCCAGGTATGGGATTGTTGTTTGGCATTATTTTGCTTTCACCTCTTTAAACCTATCCTTGAATTGCATTCTTGCTCTCAGGCTTTCCAATGAGAAACAGGCACATAGTTTTATTTAGGCTCCCTTGTACATATCAAGTTTTTTCTCTTTCGTGGCTCTCATAATTCTCTCTTTATATTTTGTGTTTAATCATTTGAATTATAATATGCTACACTGTGGGTCTAGTTGGGTTTTTCCTGTTTGAAGTTCCTTGAGCATCTTGGATATGTTGACTTTCATGTCATTAATTAAATTTGGGAAATTTTCATTAATTATTTCTTTGATCTATCTGTCCCCCTTTCTTCGAGTCCCAGTATGTATGCATTGGTACACAACATGGTGTCCTATAGGTATCTGTTTCTCTTCACTTTTCTTCATTTTTTCTTTTTTTTTTTCTTACACTAATTTCAATCGTCTTTTCTTCACATTCACTGATTCTTCTGCGAGCTCCTATCTGCCTTTGAACCCCTCTCAGGAATTTATTTCTGTTACTATGATCTTCATTTCTGTCTTGTTCCTTTTCATGATTTCTATCTCTTTATTGATATTCTCTGTGTTTATCTGGTTGTTTTATTGATTTCCTTTAGCTCTTTATCCATTTTCCTTTAGTTTGAGTGTATTTAGGACCATGTTTTTTCTAACATTTTTGTCTTATATGTCCAAGGTCTGGTCTTCCTTGTTGATTCTTTCTCTTTATCCGTTGTATGAACCATCATTTTCAGTTTCTTTGTAAGTTTTGTAATCTTATATTGAAACCTGAACATTTTGACATTTTAATGTCTGATTCAAATTTAGACTCTGAGGTTTTTATTTCTTAAGCTTCTATCCAGCTAGTGTTGTAATTGAGATTCCCTTCAATGCCAGGAGCTAAGGAAAAGAAAAAAGGAAAGAAAAAAAGAAACCACCTTTTTCAGTCTTTGATGATTTGCTTTGTGGGTGCTCTACTCTTATCTGTATTTTTTTTTTTTGTTACATATCCCCCCCTTTCTGCTTGCTCTTGCTGTGTTCATTTTTTTGTGTGTGTTCTTCTGTGTCTGCTTTGTCTCCCCCCGTTGTGGTGACGTGCTGAGTCAGCTCACCACACAGGCAGCTTGCCCCGCTCGCGGGCGGCTCTGCTCCGCTTGTGGGCGGCTCTGCTCCGTTCTCGGGCGACTTGCCCTGCCCACGGCGGCTTTTTGCCCTGCCCACGGCGGCTTTTTGCCCTGCCCACGGCAGCTCTGCCCTGCCCATGGCGGCTTGCCCTCTCAAGGCGGTCTGTCCGCTCAGAGAGGTCCCCAGCAACCGAACCCGGGGCCTTGCATGTGGTGAACCGGCGCCCTATCTACTGGGCTACAGCCGGCCCCCTCTTATCTGTATTAACAGTAAGATGAGAGAACAAGCTGAGGCATCAAGTGTAGATTTCCTCTGATTTTTCTGCGTATGAGTCTTGTCTTTTGCATAGGTGCATGGCCCTATGTATTACCCAGTTTACACTGATACAATTGTCCCCTTTTCCCTAAGAAATAGTGTTTACTCTCAGTTCCAGGCATTGAAGTATATATCTCATAACCAGAAATCCTGTACTGTAGGCAATTGTAAATTGAGTGTTCTCATACAGTGTTCTGTAAGAGAGCTTTCTGAGCTGCCTCTACATGGAAGGCAAGTTTTGGGATTATGATTCTGTGACAGGTGTCCTGGTTGAGTCCTAGGTGGCCACCATACAGATTGGCACAGACATGCATTCTCCCAGTATGTACATGAAGTTTATTCTGTTCTCTCTGGAATTGGGACCAGGGAACTGCACTGGGAATACCACAAGACAACTCTGTGCTAAACTGGTGAGGTAATTGGGAGGGGCCAGCAAGGTTGCCATGAGGTCCTACTGTTTTTAAGTTGCCTTATTCTTGATTTGGTGCTTGCCCTGAAACTGACCCTTTAACTATGTTTTATAGCTTTGAGAAAGATAGTTGTTTCAACCCTTATTTGTTGCTTCAAGTTTCTGTTGAAATGGAGCCCTGGAGTCCCTCACTCCACTATATTGGTGCCTGGAAGCCCAGTACTACCATTTTTATGTTTCCTTATCTTGATTTGTCACTCACCTTGTTACTTGCAATCCTTTAACTGTTTTCTGGAGCTTTAAGATATTTCTGCCAGTTCTGCTTGTTGATCAAATCTTCTGTGGTGGGATGTTGTCCTGGAAGGTCCTACTTTGCCATCTTGTTTGGAACAGGGCTTCATTACTTTGTCCATTTTAAAATCGGCTTGATCATCTTTTTGTTGCTGAGTTATAGAAGTTCCATATATATTTTGGGTATTAATTCCTTATTAGATATATGATGTATAAATATTTTCTCCCATTCTTTGGGTTGTCTTTTCCCTGTTTTATTAGTGTTTTTTGATGCACAAAAGCTTTTACTTTTGATGAAGTCCCATATATCTATTATTTTCTTTGCTTGTTCTTGTGCTGTTATAATTAAGAAGGCATTGCCAATTTCAGGGTCATGAATATTTTCTCCTATGTTCTAAGAATTTTATAGTTTTAGCTCTTAAATTAAGATTTTTGATCCATTTTGATTTAGTTTTTGTGTATGGTTTAAGTAACGTAAGGTCTAAAGGTACGTTCTAAACTTCATTCTTTTTTTTTTTAAAGATTTATTTATTTTATTACATATCTCCCCTTCCCCCCACTGCGGCGACGCACCGAGACTGGTCACTGCGCAGGCG
>PVKH010030957.1:0-12403 GCA_004027955.1 Chaetophractus vellerosus
AAAAAAACAAACTAGGCAAATAACTTATTTAAAATGCAGTGTGTGGATGAGCTGATTTAAAGCAATAGCAGATATATCCCTTACAAATCTCCAGAGTGTTTCCTTTCTTCTTCTGCAATTTGAATCAAAATGTTCAGCTTTCATTTTGATGTCTCTTCTAAGTTTTGCACCTTTCTTGGCTCTTTGTATGTTAGAGATGAAGGGAGAGAGAACTTGGAATCCCAGAATATCACATTTTAAAACTCAAGTCTATTAGTTAATTTGGCTAACAATTAAGATTTCTATTTTGTTTGAATTGAAGTCACAAGTTCAATCGTTAATTAAAGGTCCTACAAAATGGAACTTCTACTTCTCCAAAACATCATCCTTACCCATTTATTAAGCACAAAATGTGTGTCTGGGATTCTGTAGTTCCTACTATTGATTTTAGAGAGCACAGAGGAGTATGCTCAAAATAAAAGAAACCAGATGAAATATGATTTGAACAATTCAGTGAAACCTTCTTTTAAAAAATCATCTTAGGGAATTGGATGGGGACAATATTTATAATATTAACAAATATCATGCTATATTCAAGAATAGCATAAAATTGAAAATACTGAAAACACAACATAATAATTGAAACTCTTGTGAGTTAGGCCATCAACTTTATCCTGTCCCACAAAGTGATTCTTGCTGTTAGGTAGAAATCCCTAAAGTCTTGGTGATTTGCAGCAACTCTAAGTTCTTTTGAAATAAAGTTTAACATATACACTCATTCTTTTCCATCTCTTAAACCTTCTGGATTTAGCAGACATTTTAGTGTAGTTATGCTTATATGTATAGTTTTGTGTATGTTGTGTGTGTATGTGTGTATGTTAATATTGAGAACCTATTTTGTTCTGTCTTTCTGTTGTAGACTTTTCATGTGTAATCTCATTTAATACTGAGAATAATCTTATGAACAAGTACTCTAATTATTCCCATTTTACAGATGGAGAAACTGAGGCTTTCAGGGATTAGGTAGCTTCATCAAGGTCACACAATTAAAAGAAGAATATAGTCTCTTACATTGTCCTCTGACATAAAAAGAAGGCAAACACATAAAATTAAGGCTTAAGACATTTAGTCCTTGCTTGACTCGTGTTTGATCTATTCTTTTAGATACTTTGTTGTTCAGTGATGTTGAGCAGCTGTAGTTAGTACCATAGACTGGTGTGTGCAACACTGTGACCTCCATCTAACTTGGAGGAGTCACTACCTGCGATCGCTTTTGGCAACAGCAAGAGGGTAAGAGGCATGGGATAGTGACACAAGACCTTCCCTTTATCTGCCTTTTAGAGGTCTGTTTTCTCTGACTTGAGACCATGCAGTGTGAAGTGGGCAACACTATTGCCAGAGTTTTATGTGCAGTGCTATGTTTTGAGGTGCTGAAAATATGGAAGTGTAATGCTTTATTCTCATTAAAAAAATTCATGTATTTACCCATAAATAGTTACCATTCCCAGGGCTCTTCATTCCTTTAATGTTTCTTACCACATGGCTCTGCCGGTAATGAATGCTTTCAGCTTTTGTGTGTCTGAAAAAGTCTTTATTTTGCCTTTGATTTTGAAAGATATTTTCACTGTGTTTGGAATTCTAGATGGACAGTTTCCTTTTTCTTTCAGTATTTTAAATATGATGTTTTGTTGCCTTCTCACATGCATTATTTCCAGTAAGAAATTTGCTTTTATCTATATTTTTATCCCTCTTTACATAACAATTTGATTATAATGTGCCTTGGTGCAGTTTTCTTCATTTCTTGTGCTTGTGTTTTGTTGAAGATTCTTGGATCTGTGGGTTTATAGTTTTTGCCAATTTGGAAAGATTTCTGCCCATTCTTTCTTTCTTTCTTTCTTTTTTTTAAAGATTTATTTATTTATCCCCCCTTGCTGCTTGTTCTTGCTGTGTTCATTTTTGCTTTTGCATTCTTCTGTGTCTGCTTGTCTCCCCCTGCTGCGGCATCCCACCGAGTCAGCTCACCGCGCGGCGGCTTGCCTGCTCGTGGCAGTTTGCCTTCTCGAGGTGGCCTGCCTTCTCGAGGAGGCCCCGGGAACTGAACCCAGGGCCTCCCATGTGGTAAACCAGGGCTCTACCAATTGAGCCACATCTGGTTCCCCATTATTTCTTTAAATATTTTTTTTGTCCCCTCTCCCCTCTTTTACTGACTCCAATTACCTGTATATTAGACCTCTTAAAGTTATCTCACAGCTCTCTGATGCTCCTTTCAGTTTTTAAATTATATTTTTCTATACTTTAATTTGGACAGTTTCTATTGCTATGTCTTCAATTTCACTAATCTTTTCTTTGCAATGTTTAATCTGCCATTAATCCCACACAGTATATTTTTCATCTCATATATTGTAGTTTTCATCTCTAGATGTTTTATTTTATATCTTTTATCATATCTTCCAGACTTTACTTAGTTTTTTGAACATATGGAATAAAATAATAATAACTTTTTAAAAAGGAAGTACTGGGGATTGAACCCAGGACCTTTAGGTAATTGATATCCAATTCAATGCATTCTATTAACTGGGAAACTTCTATATAAATATGTTCTTCCCTCCAATACCATAAACAGACACAAAAGTAAATGTAATGGTGGGGAAATGATGAGGAATAGGGTGAGTCTATCTGTTATTTGCATTGATTAAGGAGCTTCATGAAGGGGTGGGCATTGATAACTACAGAAGGTAACTAGCAACATAACCCTATTTCCTGTGTTAGTGCATCCAAGGAAGAGTAAGACGTTCTTGTATTTAAGTAGCAGAATTGAACTCCATTTTCTAGTCCTAATTTCCTTAGAGTATCTAACTTTGAGAATATGGAAATTTCATACTCCAGAAAGACATTTATCTCTCAAACCCTAACACAATACCCCTGAGTTCCCCTCTTGAACTCTGATTATGTGGGCAGGAGAGAGCTGGCAGTTCTGCAAGCAGAATTAATCTCCTAAATCCAATGTGTACCTTTCAGAGTGGGATAGGGCAGGGGAGGAGCACGGTACTGGTATTAATATAGTAAATGGCTTCTCTAAGCTGGTCTGAGCTGAGACAGGATGTAAGCTACTTCATCCTGAGAATCAGACCAACTTTTCTTCCCCCCCCATGAATGAGTCTCAGTGCTTGACTCTTGCATCTGACAGCAGTAGTAGGGGAAACCAAACATCCTCTGGACAAAGGCAGCAGAAATAACAGACTTCACTCAGAAGCTGAGCAAACTCTCCTTTCTACCCAATCGGAAAATAAAAATCCACCTTCTTGATATCTACTATTAATAGCAATCCCAGACAGAGTTCAGCCCCATCTTCCTGACGCTGCTATGACCTAGTGATCAATATCAACCACTGGCTGTGGTCTTTAATGGAATTGTCAGTTAGTAAAATCAAATGACCATCACTGTTCAGGTTAAGCCTTAAAATGAATGAGTTTAATAAAAATAGATCTTAGATATATGATTTGTTGACACAATAATATCCTTTAAATATGGGTTCCATATGGACATTACTGTAACACTTTATCTCCACCTTTATTGTGGCTTTTATTACTTTGGATCTTGTATTATAGGTGATGTCAATGCCTCATCTTACCTATTACAGAGCAAACCACTTGAGGTCAATGTACACATCTCATCCTTCTTGATACTGACTAAAGTTACTAGCATAGTGCCTTGCATTAAGCTGGTTTACAATAAATATTCATTAAAGACATAAATTGGTATTTGCTCCTGATATTTAAACTTCACTGCTGTGCGCAAAATACTATAGGAGTCTGGTGAACAAACAGGACTCATGTGAATTGATCAATAGGTTCTGTATTATATTTCCTGGTGCGTGGCCATAATGCCACACAACATTTTAGGCGTGGATGCCCCTGCATTTTGGTTGGAGAGGGCTGAAGAATGAGGTTTACTTTCTTTTTTGCTTTCACTGCCCTTCGTGATGATGCCCCAACGTTCCTGGCTTCAATAGTTTAATGGATAACATGCAGCCTTAATTCCAGGTATCTTTTTTAGGTTCTGATTGGTAGTTCATCATTTGGGTTTTAGCTGCTAGTTCGTTTTACAAGGAGGATTTGGATTATTCTCTTCCAAATACTTTACACTGCCTCACATCTGTCACTCTCTTTCCTACTCCCCCTACAAAAGGACTGTGCCAGCCTGGGATTTAACTGTCTGTATCAGAGATTTACTGTTTACTTCTTCCTCCAGATCATGTATGAGTTAAATCATGTCAGCCCTTATATGCATCCCAGATGGACTTCATTTTAATACTTACTCATCCCAAGAAGCCTTCACTTGTTCTTATTAAAGTATCTTTAGAAGTCAGGCTTAAAGAGGTTCAAAGTGCAAAAGTGTGTGTCTTGCATCCCATATTATACAAGGCTCTATTCCTATGGTTCACTTTAGCTTTTCCTCTGCTGGGAGAAAAAGATCTGCCTCTACAAAAACCCAACCAGAGCAGGACTAGTTGTCTGGGATTTTCTGTAATCAAATAGAGCAAGTTTAATGACTCAAGTGAGGCCTGCTGTATATTGCAACTCATGGTTCATGAAAAGATATACTATGCTAATTTTCTAAACTGGGTCTCTTAGGCTGAATTACATTATTTTGGTAATGCCTCTCCTGAATTACCGCAGTTATTTGAGCATCCAGCATCTCAAACCCACCAGGGGAAGGGAATCCTTAGATGTTGGTGAGTTAGTCAATTCCAACAGGACCTCATCTTCTGTAGAGGAAACTGGGCTTGTGGATGCAGAGCCTTAAATGCTTTGGGGTAAAATAAATACTTTGTGTAAAGGCAGTACACTTCTCCCCTACAGACAGATGATCACTATCACGAGCCTCTCTTTTTAACACACTCCTGTGCTCAAGTCCTTTATGATGAACTCCAAACCCGTTACCACCGTGTACAGGACCCTCAACCTCCGGTGCCTGCCTTCCACTCCAGCCTCATCCCTTGCCACCATCCTCTACTCTTCTCTGCAGCTGGAGTGGACTACTTGCTGGACACCAAATGGCCATAGTCTTTGTCCCCTCTGTGACTGTCCATGCACAGGCATTCTGTCTGGAATATTACCTGTCCCCTCCCACATTCGTCCCACTGTGAATATTAACAGCAGTAATACTTGGGCTCCGTATCAAGTAGGGCTTACAACCACCCATGTGTATATTATTATTCCCATTTTTGCAGTAAAGGGAACTGAGAGCTTAATAGCCCTGCCCAGGCTCACATGGCTATTAATTAGTGTCACAGGGAGTTGACGCTAGGTAGGACAGCTCCTGAGCCTGCCCTAGGACGTACTGGGCATGTACTGCCTCCTGCATGCGAGCTAAACATGGTGATGTGGCCAGCTCCTACTCATTATTTAGACATCTCTTGCTCCAGAAAAACCTTTCCTACATTGCCCCACCCCAGCCTCCTGCTGGATTATGTGCCCTCTCCTGTGCTTATTCAAATTGTTCCTTCCTTTTCCCCCTTTACAATACCTATAAATCCCACCCCCCACCTCTGTAAGTGTCTACTTCTCTAGTCCCCACGAACTTCTGCAGCCCATAATGGCAGGGATCCTGTTTGCCTTCCTTTCTAGTTTATCTCCAACAGATACCCCCTGGGCCTGGCATTCAACAAGAAGTCAATGCATGTCTGTGAAGTGAATGGTCTTTTGACTAAATTTAGGGCTACTGAAAATCCCACACAATTTGTTTGGCAAGAAAAGGTTAATCTGAGACTTGCAGATTTTTAGACTGTAATGGAGGAAAGAGTCTACTGCTTCTTCTTTCCTTGAGACTCAGAATTATATGACTGGACTGAAGATCTCTTGTGGTAAACAGGGCCTAGTCATATGGGGCAAGGTATCACTTAATCAGGCTTTTGCTCAACCCAGATACCTCCTTCCCCCAAGGAAATCTTTGTTTACAAGGAGAGACAAACAAGGAAGTGGCTTGTTGCTTTATAAAAAGTTTCACCAACGGATTCTCATTTGGCTGGTTACCCAATGTCATTTAACATTGGAGCTGGAAGAGACACTGGCCTGTTGCTCATCCAGCTCTTTAATTGGGAGAGGAAACTGAGGCCTAGAGAAGTTCAAATTCACTGATTAGTTAGTGGCCAAGCCAGAGCCATAATCTTTCATTTAAATAATGACCTTATTTAGTGCACTTAAAATATGATTACTTTGCAAAACATTTTCCCCTTAACATTTGTAGGAATAATGTGTTGTCTCTGAAGCAACACATACCTTCTTGTATAATTTGTATGAGATCAGCAGTGTTGAAACAATGGAGGGTTAAAAAACTTTTTGATGAAGTCTAACATTCATAGAACATTGTGCAGGGGGCTGGCTGTATAGCCCAGCGGATAGGGCGCCGGTGCACCACATGGGAGGCCCCGGGTTCGGTTCCCGGGGGCCTCTCCGAGCAGGCAGACCGCCTGAGAAGGCAAAGCTGCCGTGGGCGGGGCAGAGCCGCCATGGGCAGGGCAAATGCCGCCACGGGCAGGGCAAAGCCACCATGGGCAGGGCAAAAGCTGCCATGGGCAGGGCGAGCAGCCTGCGAACGGAGCAGAGCTGCCTGCGAACGGAGCGGAGCCAAATGAACACACAGCAAGAGCAAGCAGAAAAAGGGGAGGGATATATAACAAAACAAAACAAAACAAAACAAAACAAAACAAAACAAAAAAAAGAAAAAAAGAAAATTGTGCCGAGCTCAGTGAATTTTCATCAAGTGAATACGCCCATGTAACCAGCACCCAGGTCAAGAAATAGATTAACAATTGAAGATTTTTAGTATAAATAATATATGATTGTTTTTATAGTTATAGTATCACCGATTATGTTCCCCAAAACACATTGCAGATTTATAGTAACAGGAGGTGCTTGCAGGAGACAAGGGAGAGAGGAAAGAACTCTTACAACCCCATAATACAGTATTTAAAAAGTATCTCTTTGCTTTTGTTTAATGAAGATCTGACTTAGTTATTTGTCTATTTGTTTGCAAAGGTAACATATCTTCAGGCTGATATTGTAAAGTCATAAAAAACAATGATTGTGTGACTCAAATATCCACCTAGAATATTTTTGAAGAATTGTCACATGGTATTTGCAAGTGTAGATATGTGTGTTTTCTTTATTCCTTTTAAAATAAGGTGAAATCTTGAATCTATTATCAATCGTATATGCTCTGAGCCCTGCTGGGTTTGCATGAAGCTCAGTACATGTTTATGCTTACTCTTATCGGCAAACTTGGATGTGTTTTTGAGTGAAATGACTGGCATTAGACCGTCTGACTGTGGAAGTCTGACTCTGTTCTAAGCCAGTTAACCATATATTTGACCCAGCTCGTTAGCACCAGAATTTAAACGACCAAGTCAACTTTTTCTGATGAAGATCTTTTTTTCTCAATGTAGGCATTGCCCAGAACTTTGGACAAATGATTTAACCTGAAATATTGTCTTCATTCCAATTATTGGAGTAACCAATTCTGTCACATAGTAATAATAAACATTTGGGGAATGAAACTTCTGCCTAAAATTGGACAAGAATATTATACTTATTTGAAAAGCCATTATATTGTATGGATATTTTCACTGTCCAGCTCAATTAATAGAACAGTGACTGGGCAATTTCTTGAAAAACTCTCAAGGTCTAAAAGTTGCATGGCCCAGTGGATTTTGTTTTTTGGTTTATTTTTTAGTTTTTTTTTTCATTTCAAATTGCAGATTTAGTGTTTTTTTTTGTTTTTTTTTTTGAGGTACTGGGGGCTGAACCTGGGACCACATATGTGGGAAGCCTGCACCACATCAACTTCCCTGAGTTGGTTTTTCATTCATTTTGCTTATTGTTTTTTTTTTTTTCCAGGAGGCACCAGGAAGTGAACCTGGATCTCTCATGTGGGAGGCGGGTGCTCAACTGCTTGAGCCACATCTACTCCCCCAATGGGTTTTTAATAACATCTAACATTGTAACAAACTTTTCTCTCCCATTCCCTATCTCTACCCAAGCATAAAACTCACCCATTTATTCAGAGCAATGGTTCAACTAAACTCAGTCCAAAAAGAAAAGTTCTTACCTGTTTTAAACTTAGTTCCTGTTGTCTAGAATAGCCCCTTCAGCAAGCAACATATTAATCCAGTTAATTAGCATGTATTGTGCCTTCCTCAAGGCCGAGCAGGGTCCAATTATGGGCTATAGCTAATTTTACCTTTTTCCTCTTTGTGTCTCATTCTGCTTCCCTTCAGCTCCCCCTTAGCCTTATCTGCTTACGACAAAAGCTCACTAGGAGACTAGCAGTAGCATGTTAAAATTAAATAGAATGACATGAAAAGGCCTGAGAGTCTGAAAGGTGGCTCTTAACTTACAGCAGGGAGGGAGAATAACACTGCCCTTGCCCTTGACTTGGAGAAGTTTGTGTGGCAAGTCATGATGGAGATCCTTTTTGTAAATAGTATTGAATACTATTTTCCTCTACATGAGAACCATATCTAAGGAGGGTCATTATTGAATGTACACATCCCCCAGTAAGTGGAAATATTGTCATCCTGTTGGCGCCACGAAAGCCTGTTAGGACTATTAATTTTGTTGTTCATTTAGGCATGCATGGTTGCCACAGAAACAACAATTTCTTAGTTCCTTCAAGCCCTCTGCGCAGTGAGCATCTGTTGAGAGTCCTGTGAAGGTGTCATAGTTTCTATCCTTCCTGTCTCAGATTGAACCCCTTGTTTATTCTCCTTGTGAGCTACATATTTATTGAGAATCCCTAGAGAGCGCCAGCCAAAGGAGAAATCTAAATGAGAATGAAGGCTTTTGTTTCTCTTGGGCTGCCACAGAAGACCTCCGAATGGGTGGTTTAGGAAGTCAGACGATTATTAAAAATCTTGGTCAGCTGAAATGTGAACAAGTCCTTGGCAGAGTTCACAGCCAATCTTTTATGCAGGGTGGCCAGGACACCGAGTGTCCTGTTTAAAGCCAAAATTATAAATTCTAGCCCCAACTCCCTGTAGTATGCAGTAATAGGATGAATCTCTTGCCAAATGTTTTTCATAATCCAAGACTTTCTCCTTCAGAACCATATAAATTTCAGAAGATATGCATGTCTTAAAGGGATGCATTTCCTCTTCTTCCTTTCCACCCCCAACCAAGAGCCGGAAGTGGAAACTTACATGTTTTCAAAAGCTTTTGTTGGAACTGATAGATGACATCTAAGGCACTACCAACATGAGTCCTTGTCTTGGATCCCGTCCTAATTTATCTCATATGCAATTTTTACAGTCAGAACTGGAGGAGAGTTTTGCAATTTATAGATAAATTACATGCTAGCCAAGTGAAAGGAGCTGAGACAGAGGGCTGGCTGTCTTTTATAGCTGTTAAGAGGAGATATCCCAAGTCCTTGCAGAATACTTAGTTGAAACTCACATGTAAATGTTGGGGCGCCTGACTGAGTAAGTTTATCAAAACATCATTACAGGTTTCCGACTCCTTTGTCATTACTCTGATCAAGATGATCAAGAACAAAGTTCTGTATTCATTTCTGCAAAGAAGCTTACTCATACCTATTCAAAATTCTCTTATCTAATGATACCTATTGTTCAATCATAAGTAATATTTAACAGTAAAATCTTTCACTTGCAATAAATTATCCTTTTGAAGGATTCAACTTGGGATTCTTAGCTAATCAAGTAATTGCCATTTCCCCTTTATGGTTTGGAGAAGAAACTTCTGGGTTAAATGCTGTTCTTAGATGAGCAGGCTGAACCTGGGTTACTCTGGCTTCCATAAGACAACGAGCATGTTCTGAGGGCTTCTTTTTTGCAAATCTTTGTGGGGACTCCTGGGACTTTGATTTTATAGGACTCTGCCACCCCAATCACCCTTTCCATTCTTTCTTTTTAAAATTTATTTCCTACCCCCTCATTGTTTGTGCTCGCTGTCTGCTCGTCTTCTTTTTTTTAGGAGGCACCGGGAACTGAACCGGGGGCCTCCCATGTGAGAGGGAGTTTCCTAATCGCTTGAGCCACCTCTGCTCCATTTGTTGTGTCTCTCATTGTGTTTCCTTGCTGTGTCTCTTGGCTGCGCCATCTCACTGTATTATCTTGTTGCGTCAGCTTGCCGCACCAGCCCATTGTGTCAGCTCTCCGTCTTGCTCGTCTTCTTCAGGAGGCACCAGGGACTGAACCCAGGACCTTCCGTGGGGTAGGTGGGAGTCCAGCTGCTTGAACCACATCGGCTTCCCCTCCATTCTTTCTTTATCTTTCCATTAGATCATTATAGAGCTCTTCATGTAATTAATTTATTTTTATTTCTCTAGAATCATAAGATCATAGTATTGTTTTTCTTTAAATGCATTTATTTTTAATTGTGGTAAAATATACATAACATAAAAATTGTTTTAGCCATTTTAAGTGGGCAATTCTTGGACATTAAGCACGTAGTCAATACTTAGTAATTTTTACCACTATCTATTTCCATACAATTTTCATCATCCCAAACCAAAACTAATACTCATTTATTAATAACTCCACATTTTTCCAACCTCCCCTCACCTCTGGTAACCACTATTCTACTTTCTGCCTCTACGGATTTGCTTACTCTAAGTATTCATATAAGGGAAATCGCACAATATTTGTCCTTTTATGTCTGGTCTGTTTCACTTCACGTGATGTCTTCAAAGTTCGTCTGTATTGCTTCTTTTTATAGCTGAAGATCATAGTACTTTTAAGCTGGAAAACAGCAGCCCCCTTCATCCCCTCTTGCATTTCTCTTCTAAAAATTTGTAAAGCCTAATTATGCTCATGTTGTCCACCTCTTTTCAGCTTGCGTACGTGAGTATGTTATCAACTGAGTGCAAACCAAACATTTTGTACAATTTATTATGCTAGTGTGGCTTTAAAGAAAACAGTCCTAGATTGCAAATGGGTAGATTTTGTTCCAGTCCCAATTCTGTTTCTAATTCATGGTATGACCCTGAACAAGTGTCTTAATTTTGTTAGGTCTCAGTTTCTTTATCTGTAAAATGACTATAGAGTTCCCTCATAGCTTATTATAAGGATTAAATGAAATAAAGTATATAAAGCCTTCTTGGAACTTGTGAAATACTACATATAAGTATATGGCATGTAGATATCCATTTGTAACTCCTGTCTCTGGCATCTGGAGTCCACAGCAGCACAGTGGCTTTAATTGTGCCCTTGGCCAAGGTGGCAAGAAACTTCTTCAAAATCCACTGCAAATTGTGCATTTCCATTGACCAAACAATTTCACTGCTAGAAATCTGTACTAGAAATAGTCACAAATGTACACACATATTCACCCAATGTTAACTGAAGTGTTGTAATAGAAAAACCAGAAAAAAATCTTAATGTTTCCATCAGTGGTGAGAAAGTTAATAAATAAATATCCATAAGTAGAATTCTCTGATACTATAAACAGATAAGGTTGACGTAATCTGTAATTGCATGGAAATATCTTGACATATGTTTATGGGAAAGCAGTTCACAAAACAATAAATCATATAAGACCCATTTGTGCTAGGGAAAACACTCACATAGCAAAGAAACAAAAGCTACACTATTTTTTGTGACTGTAATTATATATAAATTTGTAATGCCTTTATGTCAACTGCTACCACCTCTTACTGTACCATATGGTGTGGGGGAGTAGAGGTTAAGAGGTGAGTCTGGAATCACACTTACTGGCTTCAAATCCTGGTACGACACTTACTAAGTATGTGATTATGGGCAAATGACTTAACCTTTCAGTGCTTCATGTTCCTATCTCTATAATGGATTTGGTCATTTCACCTAACCCCAATAAGAATAAATGCCTAGAGAAAAATTTAGAACACATTTGATTACCCTGAGACAAAGGCTAGTGTCAAAAGCTTTTGTGACATTAGAACATACCATAGTCTCAGTCTTTCAGGTCTTTTAAGCTTGTTTCCCTCTTCAACTGTAACTCCTGACAGTGGAGACTGTATTTAGTTTTGCTGTGTCCCCTCCAATGACCTAGCATAGTGTCAGGCACCTGTCAGACACTGAGAGGCATGTGGTTTAAAAAAAAATGTATTGATACATATTAATAAAGCATACAATTTATCCAAAGTGCACAAGCAATGGGATTTGGTATAATCACACAGAATGAATCACATGAATGATGAGAATCAGAGGCAGGGTGAGAGGGCAGGGAAGCGTTAGGGAATCCTAGGGCTATAGAGACAGAATCCACTCATACATTCATTTATCAATCCATTCCATAAATATTTACTGAGCACCTACTATGAGCCAGGAGCTATTCTAGTTGCTGTGAATTTTGAATACAATATCCCTGCCCTCATGAGCTTTATATTCTAGTGGCAGAAGCTGGGCCATCTGCTCCCCCTCTGATCACAT
>PVKH010030958.1:0-12403 GCA_004027955.1 Chaetophractus vellerosus
CTGGTTTGCTGACCCCTGGTTTGGGTGATCTCTCCTTGAGTCCTCCCTGATGAAGAAATGAGGTTAATTTCAGTTGAAAACGAAGACTGGGGAAGCAGAAAAGCATGGTCATCGGCCGTCAGAGAGTTTTCCCGTCTCAGTGCTCTTGAGTTATATTGAGGATTCTATTGAGCTCTTAATATATGTTGGTCACTGTGCTGAGTGCTTCATACACAGTGTCTCATTTAACTTCCCAATGACCTCAGAAGGTTATTATGGGTATCGTTATACCCACACATAAATGAGGAAGCTAAGAATTAGGAGGCTAGGCAACGTACACTCAAACCCATCATCTTAATAAGGAACCGTGCAGAGACCACTTACTAAGAGGCACCACTGAGAATAAGTCCCTGTAAGAAGCTGAATCAGGAACTTGTCACCCATTGTGTCTCTTCCCATCAAAACTGACGTTTTATGAACATGGAAACAGATGTTAGCTTGGGTGTCCTAGCCAATTAGTTAGTAAGAGATGAAGTCCTAAACCTAACCTAGACATGATGATAACTGAAGTCAACATTCATTTCTGCCCCACAGTTCTATGCACTTGTTGTAACTCATTGAACTGTTGATTTGGAAATGTCTTTTGGGCCATTGTCCACAACAGATGAAGGCTAGTGTGGGCCATTGCATTCGGATCTTGAACTGCTTTTTCCCTATGCACCTTGAGTCTCCAAAAAAGTCACAGCCATATTCAAGACCCCAAAATAGCAACTGTGTGGTTTTATATATGCAAAGGGTCCCATTCTGTCCCCTCCCACTCACACACACACAGACTTTGTTGAGGCTTTAATCTTCTCTGGAGCTTGGCTGATAGTTATTAGTTCCTGGACTTGTCCTTAACTTCACATCCCTCCCACCCAAGGAGGTGAGCCCCTTGATAAGACACCAGGAAGGCTCGCTGGTGTACACACTTGGCTTTCAATTGCCTACTACTCACCTGCAGCTTTCATTACCTTTTTTATAGAGTATCAGTGGTGCTTAGCAATAGTCTTCAAATCCCATTGTATAGCTGCTATTTCCTCTGTAACATTGCACCAGTTAGTATATGCCGCTCAACCAGGATACCACCCCAGTGCAACTCCTGTGAAAGTCTTAACTGCACCTGCACCAGGTGCTGTTTTCCACCTACCACCAGTAATAGGGTCCCTGCTGGCATCCCAGATTGGGAGTGACCCCTCTGCAAATCCCCATTTTATTACCTGCATTCCTGGACCACTCCCAGTCCTAACTGACACAGGATGGGTTCTCTAGAAGCAGATACTTCATCCCTCCCTCCCTCTCTCCCTCTTTCCTTTCTTTTCATTTACTGCCTTATTCAAAAAAAGTTTAAAATAGCTAATAAAAATAATGAGGCTTACAATAATAAAAATTAATAGATTAAAATCAAGAGAAGTAAGGGTAACATAGCAAGAGGTAAAGTTAGCACTGTACAGACTGTATGGTGAGGCTGTGTAATTGGAGCTGAGCTTCCTAGCAGCCAAGTAAATAGGAATATACAGTAGGTTACATTAATTACATTGTCCATAATATTGACAATGTCACTCAAGAGAAGACTTTCACAGGGTTTTATCACTCCCTTTCACAAGAAAGGTCCAATGTTTATGCTGGAAAACAGCTCTTTCTTCTTCCCCATCTTCCTGCACCCCTGCCACCCTTCTGCTTTGAGAGACCAGACTGGTCAGTAGCTAAAAATACAAACTCTGGGGCCAACCTGTTAATTACTAAGTATGTAAACGTCACCATTCACTTCACCTCTCTCAGCCTGCCTTCTTACCTATAAGATAGGCGTAGTAATGGGACTTATCTCAGAACATGGTTACGGAAGAGTAAATCAATTAGATTTTTAAAATTTATTAGAGCAGTTGTCAGTTACAGAAAAATTATGCAGGAGGTACACAGTTCCTATATACCCCCCAAGAGACCCCTATTATTATTATTTTGCATTAGCATAGTACCTTTCTTATATCTGATGAAACATTATTATTATTTCATTATAATATAGCTTATATTTGGGTCCATACTTTGCGTTGTACAGCTCTATTCTGGTAGCATATGTATATCCTAAAATGAATCATTTTAGCCACTTGCAAGTATACAATTCAGTGGTGTTAAATACATTCACAATGTTGTGTTTCCCTCACCCCCATCAACCACCAAAACTCTTCGATTTCTCCAGACAGAAACTCTGTACCAATTGACCATTAACTCCTCATTCCCCACCCCCACCCTGTCCCTGGTAACCTGTGTTCTAATTTCTGACTCTGTGAATTTGCATATTCTAATTATTTCATCTCAGAACCATGTCCAATAAGTGTAAACGTGATATTTTGTGTTTGCATTTTTCTCTCACTTCCCTCTCCTCTCTTTCTTTTTCCCCACCTTTCTTTACTTTCCCGATATTTTTAATAAAAAGGGATTTAAAGTGGATTTCATTGTTACCTAAAATAAACAGTAATATTAATTAGAAGTAGGTAAAAAATTAGAAATGATAAATGGAGTCAGGAATGCAAGAATGAAGCCCGCCATGAGATTAACAAGATAAAGGAGAACACAGAGCCTTCCATGCCTGCTACAGGTGAGCCAGGATTAGGGTTGACTTTGACTCACCTTGGCAATAAATAGCCAAACCCTTTGCCCCAACAATTTCAATTCTAAGAATATATTCTAAAGAAGAAATTGGACAACTGCACAAATATGTATGTAAGGAGACAGTCACCATGGTGACCAAAATGGAAACAGCCAATACATCCATCAGTTATAATGGAAGGGTGCTAGGCACAATAAAATAGGAACGTAGGTTGATAATAGATGACATAAAAAATGTTCAAGAGATAGTCTTGTATTATAAGGTAAACAACTTTATGAAACAAAATAAGACTGAAAATGTAAGTATTTATTCGTATGTGTTTGTATGTTCTAAAAATGGCATGAGGAAATGTTAATCATGGTTACATAAACTATATTCACCGGACTGTTGGCAAGTTTCAAATTCTTAGAATGTCTTTACATACTGTCTAAAATTTGTAATCATATGCATGCATTATTTTTGTTTTTAATTTTATTTATACAATTAATATATGAAAAAATACTCATTTAAACGTTAAAGCAACACATGAACATATCAAGAAAGATATTTTCCCTCTCGCATTCCCACTTCCCTTTGTACTCCCTGGTGCAGGGTTCCATATAGTGTCGATGCGTTTACCCATATATAAATGTTTTTAAGGTCTTTCAAACATAGATGAATTATACTATATCCTTTATCCTTTGACTTGACCTTCATTTAAATATTCACTATGGAGATTTGTCATGTGCTTAAATAGATTTACCTCACTTCTTTCATGCTTTTACCAAGTTCCATAATATGGCTATGCTGTTCCCCTATTAAAGTTGTTTGTACTATTTTGATATCACCATGACTAAATAAGTATCTTCCACACTGACCTTTGAGTAAATGTATGAGTTTTAAAAATTAGAATAGCTTAATGTAATCACTGGGTGTTAATTTTGTGTTTGTTAAATTTTAAATTATTCCAGATTATCTTGCATCAATACTAGAAGACAGCCCATTTCTTTAACAACTTCCTCAGCACTGGAAATTATCAAATTAATAAAATTTCTCAAATAATGGACTACATGACTTATGTAGTCATTAAAATATAACAATAATGGTATATTTAATTCAAGAGTAAAAAATACGGGTAGGCCCTGCTTAAGCCATGCTCTCTAATGCTCCTCTTTTCTTCTCCTGTTCCACTCACTCATACTAGTTAGTTCTCAGGGGTAGACCAGATCTCCCATCAGGAGGAAACTATTATCTTACTTGGAGAGTAACGACTGTGACTCTGAACCTAACCACAGTTTTTCCTCCATAGTCTTTAGATAAGTTTTGGTGTCCCTGAAGAGACAGAAGTTTGTAGGATTCATCAGCTGCCTCCAAAAGATAATCCTAACTCTTTCCAATCCTGATCATTCTGTTCAATAAAAATTTTATCTCTCTTCAATGTGGTTGGCTTCTTTCCTTGAAAAAACACACAGCCAAAGCTTAGTGCTGATCAATGCAGTGACGGCCATGGTGGTTACGAGAACCACTGGGGATTTATGGTGAAGAACTTGGATTCAATTCAAAATCCAGATGAATTTCCCACAGTACAATCCTTGACAAGTTAAAGTCTCAGAAAACCTCAGGCTTCCCATCATACACTTTAAATTTTTTAAAATTTAAACATAATATACATTTTTAAAAGTGCACATCATGAATGTAGAGCTCAGTGAATTTTTACAAACTAAACACTCCATATGACTGACAACTACACTAAGAAACGGATTATTTCCAGCCCCCAGGTGCTGACCACCATCCTGATTTATGATAGCATAGATTAATTTCATCTCCTTTTGTATTTCATAAAATTTAAATAATTACCTTGTGTCTGGCTTCTTTCACTCAATATTATGTATATGAGTCATCCATACTGTTGTGTGTAGATGCAGAGTCTTCATTCTCTGCATCTACATATGCCTATTTAAAAATACATATGCACAAATAAAAACATATATATATACACACACATACATACATCATTCTCATTAATGTACAATTTTCCACTGTACCCTGCACCACAATTTATTCATCCATGTTATTCTTATTGGCCACTGGGGTGGTCTTCATCTGGGAATATTATGAGCAAGACCGCTGTGCATATTCTAGCCCTTGGTTTTTGTGAATGTATCTACTAAGATAAGAAATGCTGGAGCAGAAGGTATGAGTCAGTTCTACGTGAGTGTGCTCAAACGACAAACCCACAGACCGTGGAGGCAGGAGCTGACTCAGGACTTGTGCATTCGCCCGTTCCTCTGGGCGTGAACACGTGACCCAATCAGAGTGATGATTCGTCTGGCTGGTGGTGCAGGTGAGGGAAGACTCTGCTGTTTGTTAGCTGAACTGTTGGGATGTTTAAATAGGGACGTTTAAGTTTTGTTTTCTACCATGAGGAAAAGTCCCATATGCAGTTGGAGAAAATTAGGTGAACAAGAGGTCGTCCTCCAGTTATCTGGAGTTCTACCACCCCCTTTCCTTGGTTTGGTTATTTCAGCCGATAAAATCTCCTTTTCAGCTTAAGCTAGTTCTAGAAGTTGCATCCAACAAGTCCCACTCCCAGCCTTCTCAGCATCTTCCAAATAAACAACACTTTATATTAGGAAACAGGTAAGAGACTGACTGCAAAGTACCATGTTCTCACATGAGACCACATTCCTTACTCGAGTTCAACTCCTGTACACTGAGTACCCACTAAAGGTCAGGGTGCACATAAAATCTTACTAAAACCCTCACATGTGAAGTATGCAAAGAAACTGAACCCAGAGAGGCTGACTTCCCATGGCCACCCAAATTGTAAGTGGAATGTTGGGTTAAAATACAGATCATCTTGGGAAGTGGCTGTGGCTCAATTGGTTGGGCTCCCGTTTACCATATGGGAGGCCCCAGGTTCAATTCCCGGGGCCTCCTGGTGAAGGCAAGCTGGCCTCCGCGGTTGGGTGAGCTGACGGCCCACGCAGCGTGGTGAGAGCTGGCACAACAAGATGGTGCAACAAAGGGAGACAAGCAGACACGGAAAATGCACAGCAAATGGACACAACAAGCACAAGCAGCAGGGGGGGGGCGATAAATAAATAAATAAATAATAAATCTTAAAAAAAAAATACAGATCATCTTACCACTCGCCAAGCTGTTGTATTGACTTCTATATCTTTGGCGTCTCTTACAAAAATATTTTCCCCTTATACAATCCAAGAGTTATTTTTTTCTTTTATAATAATAATAGCCTTGTGGTCTATGCTGATAAAATAACATGCAATAATAAGATCAAATCAGAAGGCTTGTTTTAATTCTGTGCATCAGTTCTCAAACATTTTGACCTCAGGACACCTTTACACTCTTAAAAATTATGGATGCCCCCGAAGACCTTTTGTTTATGTCTATCAATATTTACCATATTAGAACTTAAAGCTGAGAAAACTGTAAAATACAAGAATACACAGTCACACATCACATCATCCATCAGTGATGATGTCATTACAAATGACATAGCCTCTGGAAAACTCCTTTGTATGCTTATGAAAGAACAAAAGCAAAAATGCAAAATAATGCATAGTGTTACTATGAAAATAGTTTTGACCTTGCAGAACCTGGACCAAACTTTGAAAACCTCCAACATAGAGGGTCATTATCAAAACTGTGAAGGGTCTGGGAAACCAAATCCAATAAAAGATACTTAGTCTAAGTAACAACCAGCCCTTATATTTCTACATGACAGGTGCTATTCAAAGCACTTTATATGGATTACCTCGTTTATTACATTCAACATCCTCATGCAGTAAGCACTATTATCTTTCTCATTTTCCAAAAAATACGAACAAGGCACAAAGAGATTATATTGAGTGTTGAAGATCACACAGCCAATATTTAGTAAATACAAGTTTACAAACCTAAGTAGACAGATTTCAGTGCCTTGATTCTTACGTTCATTTGTTTGTTTGTTTTTGGTGGTATGGTACCAGGGGCTGGAGAATGAACCCAGGACCTCATATATGGGAAACTGGCACTCAACCACTGAGCCACATCATCTCCCCTGAGTTGGTTTTTTCATTTGTTTTGTTTGTTGTTCATTTTTGTTTTTTCAGGAGGCTCTAGGAACTGAATCCAGGACCTCCCGTTTGGGAGGCAGGAGCTCAACTGCTTGAGCCACATCCACTCCCCTTAACTTTTATCTAATATGCAGCACTTCCCTTTCATACTTTCTGCTTAAGAAAGGATGAGGTTTCCAGCTCCTGAATTTATAAGTTCAGTGGTTTCTAGCAAGTTTCTTAACCTCTCTGTGAAAACTGTGAAATGGGCATAATGTCTACTTTTTCAATCTTGATATAAGTAAAATAAAGAATTAGAAATTTGACTGAGGACATACAAAGAAAAGTGCAAAAACTTCAAGAAGAATTAGAGTGAAAAATTAAATTAGAATTATGGAAAATGTGTATTGGCTTATGTATTAGTCAGCCAAAGGGGTGCTGATGCAAAGTACCAGAAATCTGTTGGCTTTTAAAAAGGGTATTTATTTGGGGTAAAAGCTTATAGTCCCAAGGCTGTGGAAAGTCCAACCCAAGGTACCATAAGAGGTGCTTTCTCACCAAAGTCAGCTGCCACGTGTTGAAGCAAGATGGCGGCAATCTCTGCCTGGTCTCTCAGGGCTTCTTATATCAATCTCTGACATAGGGCTCATTTCTTTCTGGTCTTCTCAGCTGCTCAGCTGCTCTGTTCTCTTCAGCTGCAAACTATCAGGCGAATGGCTCATCTCTCCCCGGGGCCCCAGAATCAAACATGACAGAGCTCTCTCTCTTCCCATGTGTCTTCTTGAGTGAATGTCCATTTATATCAGCCCACCAAGGGGGCAGGGACTCAACCTGAGACATGCCCTACTGAAGTGGTCGAATCAAAAGCCCTAAATTGATTTTATCAAGTAAACTTAAAACCTTTAAGTTTGATTTAATGCAATCAAAGGATATCACACCCAGAGGAATAGATAAGTAACAAACATAATCTTTCTCTTTTTGGGATTCATAAATAATCTCAAACTGCCACAGCTTATTAAACACCAAGTTAGTTAACAATGTTGGGGTGAAACTCTCTTTTCTTTTTCTTCCATGCAAAGGAGTAGCCTGGTTTTGAGCAGTAAAAGGAAGTACCTAAAAGCCACTGAGGTCCCCTAAAACCATTGAGAGAGGGGAGGCTAGGGCAGGTCTCTTTGAGGAGATTGTCTTTGGAGAAAATATTGTGTGTCAGAGGTCCCCAAGATTGCCCTCTAGCTCAGTGATTCCCTAAAACAGGGGTTCTTAACCTTTTTTCTTCCATGGACCCTTTTGCCAGTCAGGCAAAAACCACAGACCCAGAAAATCACATAAGTGATTTTTTGAGATATGCAACAACTGTAATGTGATATGAAATGAATACTACTGTAATTTATTTGTCGCATACATTCATAAGTGAAGGAAATGCTAGATTTCAGTGAGAGGTCAGAGAAAATAAAGATAATAAGTTGATTTTTTTTTCAATTCAAGCTCACAGACCTCCTGAAATCTTTCCGTGGACCCCTGGTTAAGAACTTCTGCCCTAGAAGGACTAACAGAACTCAAAAAAGCCATTATACTCACTAAGTTTATTACAGAAAAAAAAATACAGATTAAAATCAACACAGGGGGCCGGCTCGATAGCCCAGTGGATAGGGCGCCGGCATACCACATGGGAGGCCCTGGGTTCGGTTCCCGGGGACCTCTCCTAGCGGGCAGACCGCCTTGAGAATGGCAAGCCGCCATGGGCGGGCCGGAGCCGCAGTGGGCAGGGCAAGAAGCTGCCACGGACAGGGCAAGAGCCGCCAAGGACAGGGCAGGTAGCCCGCGGATGGAGCGCAGCCAGCCACCGGCGAACTGAAGCAAGCGCCGGCCGTGAACGGACGCAGAGACCGCCCACAAGCGGGGAAAGCCACGCCTGCGCAGTGACCACTCTCGGCGCGTCGCCGCAGTGAGGGGAAGGGGAGATATGTAATAAAATAAATAAATCTTAAAAAAAAAATCAACACAGGAAAAAGGCACCTGGGGCAGAACCCAGGAAAGACCAGGCACAAGCTTCCTGCTGACTTCTCCCAGTGGAGTTGTACAGACAGGACCTAATTCCCCCAGCAAGGACGCGTGACAATACGCGTGAAGTATTGCCAATCAGGGGAGCTCACCCAAGCCTTGCTGTCCAGGGTTTTTACCGCGGATCGGTCATGGAGGCACGGAGTGCTGCCAGCGTGGCTGACCTCAGTTAACAGTCTCCAGCCCCTGCAGAGGTGGAGCTGAGACCACCGGCCCAGGGCTCCCGCCATAAGTCACACTGTGAGCCTAGACTCCCTGGCACGGCCCAAGGCCTCAGGTAAACAAAGACCCTCTTAACAGACAGGGTATTCCAAGGGGCTCAGAGGTTATTTCCCAGGAGCTGCGCAAGGGCTGATTGTCTCTTCGGAATGTTCAGGGCTTGAACACCCCAAGCCTGCTGAGTTACTAACGCTTTACTGCACACATTGAGTCCAATTTCTTAATCCCTCGAGAGAAGCAGCAGACGCCCCTGCCACCTCACCTCAAAGTGGCAGCGGGGAAGGGGCTTCTGCTGGATTACTCGGAGGTCTTAAGGTGTGTCTCCTGCATGTGGGACTTTGGGCTGACTTTGGTCTGGTCTGGAGCTGGTTTGACTTCTGCCCAAGAGGGTCAATTGGGAACATGACGGGACCGCAACAGAAACTGTGGAGGGGTCTCCTGGAAATGCCGGGGCTGGGGGAAAAGCGACTCTTGGAGGAACAGAGAGTAACACTGCCCCATGGGACGAGCCCCTGAGATAGGAGTCAGCAAAGACGGGAATGGCTGTACTGGCTGTGGTGACTGCTCCTGATTATTAAAGAGAAACTGGACTGCAGCACGATGGAGGTCAGGAAGAGAATATCTGGAGAAGAGGAGAGCCCTTAGGGTGTCGCTTAGCTCTACCCTGCCTGCCACCCAAGCCCTGAGCGCCACGGTGGGGTGGTGGCCCCTTGTGTGCACGCCCAGGGCTGCTGGCCTCCTCCCTCCAAAATTTAAGAGAGACAGAGAAGGAGCAAGAGAGCAGGATGGGGGTGGCGACTGCCTTTCTTCCAACCTCGGGGCACAGAGCTGGCCCTGGAGAGGTGCACGCTGCCCCCCTTCCAGGGAAGCCTGAACGCTGCCCAAACAGCATGGCCCCTTCTGCTTCACCAGCTCTGCTCTGCCAGGCTCTCCGCCCTCTCCGTTAAGCATGCGGGTGGTGTCGCTGGGCTCTGCTCCTTGGCCGAGCCTTTGACTGGCAGGATCCCGTTCCCTCTGCCCCTCTCCACGGGTCACAGGGCTCTTACCCGGACCTCTCCACCGAGGGGCCACCGGGAGAGCAGGAGGCCCCGTGCTGGAGTTCACTGGGGAGGTGGAGAGGGCTGCGCTTCCCAAGCCTCGTAGATAACGATGTTCAGGTTACTGTGATCCCTGCAGCCCCTGGCACCGGGGGGCGGGGGGGCGACAAATGATGCCCTGTGCTTTGGGGACTGCTGAGCCCCTTGCCCAAGCCCGACTGTGGCTCCGGCCTGCACCGCGTGGCCCCCGTTCGCGGATGCGTCGTTGGTACCGGGGTATTGCCTGTGCGCAGCCCTGCTGGCCTTTGCCTCCGAGCCCCCATGGGAACGAATGCAGTTTGGACATTTTTAGCGGGATATTTGAAGGTCTGTGGCTCTACCTGACTCCCGGGCTGTACCCTGCCCTTTGATCAGGCCACTGGGAGGCCTGGGACTGGCACGTAAAGCAAGCCCCTGTGGGCTTGGATAGAAACGCGGTTCTGCTTTCTGTCACCCACGTGGATGCTCACCAGGAAGCCCCCCAAGCTGCGGGGGGCTGACAGCCGGCAGCGCTGCTCGTCCAGGCCCAGGTCAAGCAGACGTGCGTCCACCGCCTCTCGGACCCCCGAGAGGACGGCCCACGGCAATCCAGACGCCACCCTGCCCTGGGCCTGCACACACGGCTGCCGCTGCCCTGAGAAGACACCAGAACGGCGTGGAAAAGCTGTCCCACTGGCCTGACCCTGGCCACAGTTTAAAGCACTGCCCAGGGACAGGTTCCCAAGCCAACAGCCCAAGACGTTCTGGGCAGCTGGATGCCAACCGTGGGACATGCGATGGACTCTCCATGCTCCGTCTCACCCTCAAGCCTCGGGGGGTGATTGAGCGCTTTGCTGAACAATCAAAGGGCAGGCTACGTGGATGGCGGAGGGGACAAGATAACCTCAGCCTGGGCCACACCTCTCAGGCCAGCAGTCTGGGGTCTCAAAGGAGCAATCCTCCGAAAGGGCACGTCCCACGTACAACATCAACAAACTGGCACCTGGCAGGCACGGGGAGGGGAGCACGTTCGTGATTTTTTGTTTTCAGAACTGCTCCCAAGAGCTTTTTCCTCCTCTTGAAGAAAAACTGCCCATGCTGCCTTTCCAAGCTATCACGGGCGCTTTAGATTCGACTGCGTGCTGATGTGCTACCAAACCCGCCGGCACCGAGTTCGAGACAGCAGGAGGTCGCCTCGGCTGCGGCACTTTCCAGGCAGGACGCCTCCAGGTGCCGTCCACACTCGGACACCAATGAACTGACATCACAGACAGACAGAGCTGTAGAAACAGCCTGGCGACCGAGGACTGGCCTGGGAGCCCTCAGGCAGGGGTCCTCACCGCGGGAGCCCAGTGCCCGAGGGACGCGTGTCCTACTTGGGTGCCTCGTTTCCAGGGGACCCCACGGCCCTCTGAGGTTGCCCTTCTGGGGTGTGTATTTGGACTCATAGGGCACTGCCTCAGCCATGGAAGGCTTTCAGGACAGCTTTAACCAACTGGCCGGAGCTGTGCCACCTCTGAAATGATGCCATGGGCCAGATGAGACGGATGAGACATCTTTTTCTGGCTTGGCCACAGTAGGGCTCATGGCTGTGTTAAGCCACCCAGGCAGGACTGATCACCCTGCTTGCAGTGATTCTGACCGTATTCCTGGCCCACCACTGCCGCAGAGAATGGGTCATGGGCTGATTTGGGTCCATGACAGGGTAGCCTGGGTTTCTCTCCTGGGGCCTGAGTTGGGAAACCTGGCTCCTAGGTAAAATCCCATATGTGATTTTTTTCAGGCCGGACAGTAGGCAATTACAGGCTCCTCTGCCAAGAACCTTTATCAGAGAGAGGAAGGGGAGACCTTGAATCCCACTGGTTTCCCTCTTCAGATGTTACCTAAAGATTTTTTTAAATATGCGCAAAGTCACATCTCTCAGAGCTGTGCACCCTGCCGTGGACGTGCAGCTCACTGTGTGAGACACTTGATGGGCACACCAAAATTTCCTTTCTTTGCTTCTGTTTGGATCCTCAGAAGTGTTGAGGGGTAGACTGGGATGGGGGATGGTCTGAGCACAACCGGCCACCTTAGCCTGTGACCTAGGAACGATGATAAACTGATAAACTGGGCTGACTCCGTTCTCGGGCGTGCCTTGAGCCAAAACACATCCCTTAGCAGAGCGGACTGCCAGCACCTTACTTCCCCTTTTGCCCTGAGCAAATGCAAACATTCAGCAGAGACAGCCTGGCTAAAGTGCCTCCATTTTACGGTGCTTTCTTCACCCTGCTGATAGGTCAGGTCCTGGAGACAAGCAGCGGTGCTTCCATGCCACGCAGGAAAGTGCAGGCACCATCTCCCTGCAGCTTTTTTTTTCAACATTATATTTGCACTTTAATTGCAGACATTTGATATTTTCATAT
>PVKH010030959.1:0-12425 GCA_004027955.1 Chaetophractus vellerosus
AAATATGGCAAGGGTTCTTAACCTTTTTCATTCCATGGACCCCTTTGCCAGTCAGGTGAAAACTACAGACCCCTTACTAAGTCCACACAATTCTATGTATTATTTAATAAATATATCACGCCCGCACCAATACATCCCCACAAGAATAATGTTTTTTTGAATTTCAATTCAAGCTCATGGACCCTTGGTTAAGAACCCCTGAGCTGTGGTATATCCATAACATGGAATACTGCTCAGCCATATAAAGGAATGAACTACTGAAATACACAATAACCTGGATGAATCTCCAGAGAATTATGCTGCGTGAAAAAAAGCCATACCCAAAAGCCATACCCAGAAGATTACATATTGTTTCATTCCATTTATATAACATTCTTGAAATGAAAAATTTAGAGAAATGGAGAGGAGATTAGTGGTTGCCACAGGATAAGGAGGTGATGGGAGTGGGTGAGAATTGGGGTGGCTATAATAGAACAACAAGAAGGATCCTTGTGTTATGGAATGTTCTGTAACTTGATTGTGTGAATGTCAAGACCCTTGTAATATTGTACCATAGTTTTGCATATGTTGCCAATGGTGGGATATGGGATAGATTACCTATACTGTGGGTTAAAAATACTATGGAGGAGAGTAAATGGTATGATCTGAGAGGGCTTAATGGGATATGCAGTATTTCCTTAATAATAATGCAAATGTTCACATTTATTAGGCCGATTGACTAGCAGATGCTTCTGAGAAATTCTGGATTGTGCTGAAATTCTTGTATGATGTTAATATTTGATAATTTCCACTCATAGCAACATATAACCCATGCACCATGAATGGCAATGTGCTCAAATTCTCCTAGTTCTTGGAGAAGGAATACTGGCAGCCTCTCCATATGTACAACTTTCAGAGTAGACTTATTTTCCAAAAGCCATTTTAGTGGCCATGTAGCACTTTGCCTTCAGGAAAATCACTTTCAGTCTTAAAGCCACATCTGTAGTTTACAATGAACTGTTCAGATATTAGAAAAATGAGCTCTCATTTATTGTTGCTAGTGTCAAGTAAAGTTCTAAGTTTGGGAATGATTAGGAATTCAACAATACTACATTTAAGCATGGATAGAGCACTGATTTTATTCTTTTTAGCAATGCATTCGGTAACTTAGAATTTTATTTTGGCTAAATATTTAAGCATTGAATCCTATCAGAAACTCTAACTTTACCATACTGCTGTGAGAGAATGTCAATGGCCATTAGAAGTTGCCACATCCAAGAACACTCACAATGCCCTCTGACTTTTCTTTGACATGTTTCGTTTTTGGGGTGCCCTGGAAACTTCTAATATGGACACTTCTAATGTGGACAACACAAATATCATAGGAGCTATGCATTGCTTCAGAGCTTTTGCATATTTTTCCTCAAGAAGGTGAATTTACGGCATAAAGCTTATAGAAAACTGGCCTAAAAATACTTCTGAACTACCTACAATTTAAAAATCATGGCCTGTGCCAGATGTAACTATTTATTAGAGAACTAGGAACTTAATAGTAGAAATGAGGTAGATATTATTCACATGTGAAAGGGTAATTTTTTCCTGGTATATACTAAGGATCCTGATATGTAAGTGCTCAGTAAATGCGTGCTGAATGAATGAAAAAAAAAGAAAAAAGGAATATTTTCCATAGAGTAGATTAAATACTTGATATTGGAGGCAGAATGCAGGCTGCTCTCTTCCCCTTCCACCATTCCATACGAAGTCTCTTGGTTTTTGTTTTCCATTTTAAGACAATATTTAAACTTAATCCTTCCTCCGTATTTATCTTAAGGTAGTTCTATTTCCCATAGAAGGTATCACTAATTTTTTCATACGTAAGCTCTGTGAGAATAGTGTTGGTGTTACTAAGCTTTATAAAAAAGATTCCTGTTATATAGTAGATGCTGAATGATTTGAAGGATGAATTTTAGATAAATACTATTTCCAACATTATATGTATATATACAAGTACTATTTTTAATATTTCAGATACTGCATTTTCAAATATACACCCAAGTATTTTTTTCTTCTGTATATTCCTGTTTCTCTTAAAGATTAATAGACAGAATCCAAGGTATATCAATGTAATTCAACTGAAGCAGTTAGATCACACTAGCACTTTGATAAACACATTGTTTTGTTAGATTAATTATACCTCCCTATTCACAATAGCTTCTGACTATCTAGCCCATTTCCAAATACATATGCATATATAGAATGCTCAAAGAATATAAACTCATGCAATTTTGCCATATTTATTCCCCCAGATTTTTTGAGGCAAGTGCACACTTGAGTACCTTTGAAATTTCTGAAAAAAAAAAAAAAGAGAAAACATTTAAATGTGGGAGATGTTTTGGCTGGTGATATAAATCATACCTTAAAATGTCACAAGATTCTCAATCCTTCAATCTCACAACCGAGCTGTTTGGGCAGAAGAACTGAGAGCAATGACATGAACAGACACCTGCACACCAACCTTCAGAGAGGCATTATTCACAGTTGACAAAAGATGGAAACAACCCAGGTGTCCATAAACAGATGAATGGATAAACAAATTGTGGTGCATTCACATGATGGAATATTACGCAGCTCTAACAAGAAATGAAGTCGTGAAGCATATGACAATGTGGATGAACCTGGAGGACATTATGTTGAATGAAGCAAGCCAGACACAAAACGACAAATACTGTATGATTGTGCTAATATGAACTAAATATATGTGTAAATTCATGGAGGTAATAATTAAAATATAGGCCACCAGAAAATAGAGTGAGGGTAGTGAATGAAAAACTGAGGGTTAATCTGTACAGAATTGGTAGAAATGTTGTTTGTAAATCTTTGGAAATAAATGGAAATGGTGAGAGCACCTCATGGTGTTTGTGACTAGCAGAGCTATAATAAGGGCATGACAGTGGTTGAAAGTGAAAGCCTAAGGATGTGTATTATTAGAAGGAAAGCTTAAAAATGTAATGTGGGACTGTATAACTTCATGAAACCTCATGTAAAATACGAATATGGGTGATATTGCATATATAAGACTGTTTTTGCAAAATATAAATATAAATAAACTAGAGAGACAGAAACAGAATAGCAGCTATGTACGGTAGGGGAAGCAAGAGAGATTGAGAGGTGATGAGTTTTTTTGTTTGTCTGTTTTTTGTTTATTATTATTATTATTGGAATAATGAAAATGATCTAATAATGATTGAAGTGATGAATGCAGAACTATGTACATATATCAAATACCACTGATTATACAGTTTGGATGGATTTATGCTTTATTAATATATATCAATAAAATTGATTTGTTAAAAAGTTCTATATATATGGTTGACAAAAAAACAAGCCACAGGAAACATTTAAACTTTTGTCCTCATCCTCTATTTCATTTGTATAGTCTAACATTTTGCTTTTTAGTATCTTAGGGTAGTTGAGTGATTTAACATATAAATATCTAATTAGTTCCATTTATCTTTTACTGTACCTTGGGTCAGCCTGATAGACACTGAGTATTTCTTTATTTTATATGCATATAAAATCATAACGCTTTTGTTAACATATCACAAGGCTTTTGCTCCTAATACACGTTATTTAAAAGGCCTAGAGGGGGGCCGGCTGTAGCCCATGTGGTAGGGCGCCAGTTTACCACATGGGAGGCCCTGGGTTTGGTCCCCGGGCCTCCTCAAACGGGCAGACTGTCTCGAGAAGGCTCAGCCACCGCGGGCGGGACATGCCACCACGGGCGGGGCACGCCGCCGTGGGCAAAGGCGAGCCCCTGTGAGCAGGTGGGCAGCCGCGCCGGTGAGCTGACTCGGCAGGTCCCCCCAGGGCGGGGAGACAAGCAGACACAGAGGAATGCAAAGAAAAATGAACACAGCAAGAACAAGCAGAAGGGGGGGGATGTATAATACGTAGAAAAATAAATTAAAAAAAAAAAAAAAGACCTATAAAATTTAAAGAATGCCCTTTTGGCTGGACAACATTTTATATTTTAATAGTTGATCTCCATGCTCAGCCCTGGGACACCTGTGCTGACAGTCTTCAAACTTGCTTCCCATCATGTATGACTTTTCTATGTATAGGCTACAGAAAACTGGGAAATAGATCCATTCAGGATGAGCACACATGGAGCATGGGAAAAGAGTTTAATCAATCACTCGTATTTGCACAGTTCTACTTCCCAAGTACATTACAAAGACTAAGAAGACTGTAATGATAATGAAAGAAGACTAATAAGAGGAAACATATTTTTGTGTTTTTGCTTTGTTGTATTTAGCCAAAGGAGACTATTATGAAAAGTGATAAGTAAAATGCACTGTTCTGAATTCAAAGAAATTTCCTAAGAAAATAGATTGTAATGAGTGAAAACAGTTTTTGGGATTCTGAATTTAAAAAGTATGGTAAAATTAATGCTCAATATTTTAAATATTGTTCTACAAGTAGCTACAATGATCTCTGACTTATTATCAGAGTGATACTATCATTTCTTATTGAAACCTGAGCATGTTAAGAGTGAAGAAGGGAGATATGGGTAATTATACTTGGGCAATAGGTGTAAACAGGTTTTGCCCCAGCTAAATCTTAACACATGGCCATGCCCTCACAGTGCTTTGTAAATAAGAGGCAATTATTGAACCATGTTTCAAATTTTTGTCTAATTGTTTCCCTTGGACTGCAGGGAATGATTTTATCCTCGGATCTTCACATGGCTGACTCCTTCTCACCATTCAAACTTATTTTGAATAGTGCAGTTTTAGAAAGCCCTTGCTTATCCACCCTATCTAATGCCACCCTCCCTACAGCCCACCCATACCAATATGTCCTTGTGATGTTGTCTTCTTTTCATACTTATAATCATGATCTGAAATGATCTTATTTATTTCTTTGTTAAATGTCTGTCTCTCCCTTTCAAATATAAACTCCATGGGAAAAGAGGCCTTCTACCTCTCTTGCACAACACCAAGTCTTTAGAGCTCACAATAATTTCTGGCTCAATAAAAATGTGTCGCGTTCATGAACAAACAACAAACACGCATTACCAGCTTAGATTGATGTTCAGATCTGGAAGTAGAAATGAATGAAAAAAAACTTGAATTTGATATGATTACTTGGGATTTCTATGTTATAATTTCATGGTTTTGGAAAATGCAAAAATTGATTCTATGTTAACTGAATTTGAAGAGGTGTGGGCTCATTTGAATAAAGGACATAGCTTGTGGTTTATGGTATAACACCCTAATGATTTCCATCTTAAATCTGTTCGATTACAATTCACCTTAGATTCTTAGTTTATTTTCTAGCAGATGGAAATGATCACAGAAATAATTTATGAGGGTTTTCAAAGAATGGATTCCTTCCACACGAAGCTTTTTACAATAAATGAGAATCATTACACCTTGTTAAGGAGGTTTAGAAATAGCCAAATGCACTCTGTACCAAGGGGGAAGATTTAACTCTATCTTTAGAAACACCAGGACATTTTGATGTCAGTTTTATCAACATACAATTACCACCCTGTAACTCATCTATCATCTGCTATTAAGGGGAGACAACCTGGAATTCTAAGTGGCAGATCACTCTCCTTTCTTCTTGAGCATGATACATAAATAAATCTACAGAATTGTTCATAGTATTTCTATATTAATTGCATAAAAATTCTTTGACAAGCACATTATATGCCATTGAAGAAGGGGAAAAACTTCTCTGCATTGGAATGATTTTTTCTAAAACATTGTCACTTTTTAGGATTAAAGAACATATTAGAAAGAATAAACTCACACATATACTACTTATGAGTTAAATGAAAAAAATGGCTGTTCTTCAATTGAACATTTTTTATGAGCTACAGGATTCTTAAAATAGCTGTAAGAGAAAAATTATTGGAAATAAACTTCATCTTTTATATGATATAATCTTGTAGCTTGATATAAATCCAGTGATAGAGCTTGAACTCTGCATAAACAAAGGAGGCAAAATTCAGCATTGAAGGATACTGAAAGGGCAACCTGTTTAAAAATCTCCTATGCCCTTATCCTCCTTACTTCCCAAGATATTTTTTTTTTGCTTTTTCCCTATCATATTCTTTTCATTTAAGACTTTATCCACACTGTCTCTTTGATAAAATACTGTTCTTTCTCTGCATATTTCTACCAAGTTTTTCTTTTCAGCCTTACTCTCCTTTCTATGTTACTAATAAAAGTATTTTAAGTTGCAATTCTTCAGTGAATCCCTGGTAGGATCTTCATAAAAAGCATTTTAAAGGTTATTTGTAGATCTTGGTTAAATGTTATTGAGCCTTTAGTAATAAGGTTACTTTCTGACACTGAATTAGAATTATTGAAATATGCTGAAATTTCCAATAACAATTAATAGGAAAATATGCTTCTGATTTTTGACATGATAAACTAGAATGACTGCTGGCTCCATCTCTCAAACCAAAAGCCAAAGATAGAGAAAGGAATGACATTGATGGATTCCATAACTAATAAAGGTGGCAAGAAGTTTCTTGTGAGAGACAAGACATATGACCTTATCTGTAATGAAGACACTGGGAGCTGAGGCAGAGGAGAATTAGATGCTTTGAACTACGTGTGTGTTTCTCTTTCACCCACTTTAGCCCAGGAGGATAATTGCCTGTATCTGCACCATTTTGGACAGAAAATCCTGCAGTACAATACAGCCAGGGGTGGCAGAATATCAGTACAATGTTAGGATCTAGCTAAGGTGGAGAGCAGATAATAACTGAAGAATTTAAGTGGTATAGCCCCTAAGAATTTTCTTCTTTCTACACTTTGTTAAATGATTTCAACTGAGAGAAGGAGCTCTTGCTTTTGAGCCCAGTACCAGGGATCAAAAAAGACAGACTGGCAAAAAATCAATTCAAAGAAAAGCTGTGATATTAAATTTAAACATGAACAAAATTTAATCTAAAAGAAGAACATTATACTGTCAATGTTTGGGAATTTTTGCTTGAGGGAGAGTAATCTTGTGCATGTGAGGTGAGGGAATGGACCAGAAGTGGTTGCGCAGACTGTATTAAGAGGTTGAGCAGAAGCTCTCTTCCCAGAGTTGTGTCCCACATACCCACCCTGAACCACCATAGGGACAAAATCTCTGTCCAATGTTTGCCTCCACCCCTAAGTGACTAAAAACTAACCAATGTAGCTGACCCACAAAGAAGAATGCAATGAATGGATAAATAAAATGTAGTACATACACACAATGGAATATTATCCACCAATAAAAGGAAATGAAGTACTGATGCAAAATGGAAAAACCTTGAAAGCATGCAAAGCAAAAGGAGCCAGTTACAAAAGACCAATATTGCATGAGTCCATTTATATGAAAAATTCAGAAAAGGCAAATCTATTGAGACAGAAAATAAATCAGTGGTTGTCTAGGGCCAAGGGATTTGGGGGAAAATTGGATATGATTGCTGTAAGATATGGGCTTTCTTTGGGGGATGATTAAAATGTTCTAAAATTGGTTTTGGTGCTGGTTATACAACCTTGTGAATATATTAAAAACCATTAAATTTGTACTTTAAAAGGGTGAATTGTAAGATATGTCTCAGTAAAGCTGTTATTAAATAAGACTCAGTAAAGCTGTTATTAAAAAAAGAATACTAAGAAGAACAAAGCCAAAGAAGAATTTGGTGATTTTGAAAATTAGGTTGAGGAATTTTTACAGAAGGCATTAGAAATGGGTAAAGATATGGGAATTATAAATATTATGGAGGATAGAAGAAATGGGTAAAGATATGGGAATTATAAATACTATGAAGGATAGTCTTGAAACAGTCAATATCCAGGTATAGAAGTCCTATATAAAAGGATAAAAATATTTTTGATTAGCATGACATAAGTGGGTATGAGGAGAGGGAGGGTAGAAAGAGTTGATAACAGTATGCAAAGACTTGTTTTGTGGAAAGAGATAGATAGCTGAAAAAACCTAGAGGACAATAAATATAAATATGAATCTTAATAAATTATGAATAACTATTACAAGAATAAAAATCAAATGCAATTTTCAGACTGACAGGAAAAAAGTGATATTTCTAAAGAGAGGAAGAAATGGAGAAAGTGGAAACAAAAACTAAAGGTAAATAGAAAACATGAAATAAGATGTCATGAATAAGTTGTAATAAAGCAATAATTACAATAAGTGAATGCAGGTGAAACTCAACAGTTAAAAGCAAGGACTCTCATATTGGATCTTAAATCAAAAACATTAGCATACAATCTTTATCAAGAGGAAAGATATAAATTTATAAGATATAAGAATTGAAAATAAAAGGTGAACTTACGTTCAGTGTTAGCTTCTGAATTTTATCCAAAATCTTCTATTTGACATTGGGTTTTGTCTCAGACTTTGGAAGGGGAAATAACTAACTACTTACTGCTGAAGAAATCATGGACATACTCACTGGCCACCTCCCAGCCCTCACCTACTCCACCCTCTCCTTTTCTTTGTGTATAGATGTTTCAATATATTTCTATTCCACGGTTCGTAAGAGCTGTTAAGTATAATGAACCACCTGTCTGTACCTTAAACTCAAAACCAGGATCACGCATCTCCAGCTGCTTATCAGGGTGGATCCTCTGCTTGATACAAGCTTTTTTTGACCAGTGGCAGGGCCTTCTAACCGTGGGGTATAAATACCTAACTTTCAGGCAGCGCAGATTTATCTCTCTTCTCCAATGCAGAGAGGGACATGTGGAGCTGCCATCCACTGACCCTGACCTGAACAGTTGGCATCCCCAAGAGACTGGTCATGATGGGATCTCATTCTCTGCTTTGTAGGACCCATTGTGCTGGTTGAGTAATAAAACAGTCATTTGCTGAAAGTCTTTGTTGTGCTTGAGTCTGTGTTCCCAAGACTCAAGGCATAGCATCTCACTCAACAAGTTTTGGCACGGCAAGCAAGGTGCACAGGGAATTATGGAGTGGGTTGATATTTGATTAATCACTGTTGCTTTTGCATCCCTTTTGTACAGGTGCATCTGGGCAACACAATACTCATGGCTCTGTGGGATGAACCCCTACCCTACCAGCCTGGGTAGAGGGACCTAGGGCATGCTGTCTCTGTTTTATGGGAGAAGAGTGGCAATAAATGGGATTTTGACAATCTCTCCATGAATGCTAGGGAGTTGACTAGCTGGTGCCATGCTGAGATCAATGAGTTTGTGGCTTTTACCACACAACATACAATTCCCTGGCTCATGGACTCATATCTGTTTTCATTCTGGAACTAGGTATACCCATTCTCAGGCCACCCAGACTGATCTTGACGTTACTTACAATACATTTACACTCACAGGAATGGGTTAGCTTTACAGACATTGTGGCTGACTATAGACTATCAGCACTTGAATGCAGAAGTTCCCATGTTGGTGCACACAGTCCCAGACATTGTGACTCTCAGCATATGTACAGGAGGACAGTGCTGGACCCCTGAGCAGGTATGGGGCAAATAATTGTGCCTATGGTCATTTACCTCCACAAACTGCCCAGCAGTTGATTGGGCTATTTGCATATTGGCCCAAGCATATTCTTCATCTCAGGATCATTCTGGCATCCCTATATCAGGTGACCAGAAAAGCAGGTATTTTCCATTGAGGAATGGAGGAGGAGAAGGCCCAAAAAGAAGTAAAAGCAGCTATTTCAGCTGTCTTGCCTCTAAGACCTTTAAAGACTGGAGCTCTCTTCTACCTACAGGTTTCTGCCACCTGCACCCATACTAACTGATCCATCTGGCAGAAAGTGTGAGCAACAGGAATTCAGACTCCTTGATTTTGGGCCAAGAAGTTTCCAGATGCAGCCCAGACCTATTCCCCTTCAAGTGACAATGTCTGGCATGCTGCTGGGCCTTGGTAGAAATGGAAAGAATCACCAAGCGCTCTCAGGTCCTTGGGAGGCAAGAAATCCCCATCATGTTCTGGGTCATGGGCAATCAGAACACTCACCTAGGCAGTTCCCAACAACAGAGAATCATTAATTGGAAGTGGTACATTCAGGAACATGCTCACCCCCAAGGAGTGACACACTTGCATGAGTGGTAACAGATGCCCCCCTCAACAATGATCCTTTTGCAACATCAGATGAAGACCCCTCCCACCCTGCATTGGTATCCTGGGGACTCCTCATCCCTACCAGATGCTCAGCAATGGTTCTGAGGGAAACAGCAACTGCAGCTTCCTTTGCTATGGACAGTCTATATAACACTTTTGGCACTGGAAAAATTGCCTAATGTGCTGAATTGTGAGTGTTTCTTTTACCCCTGAAGCACTCAGACCCAAGTACCCCCATGTACTTGTTTACTGACCCATGGGCTGTCACCAACGACATAGTAATCTGGTCAGTTTCATGCTGTGAACACAATTGGAGAAACAAAGTTTCCCCAGGATGGGGAAAGGACCTTTGGAAACAATTGGTGGTGTGGAAAACCACCATCTATGTTACCCATTTTATGTGCCCTGAAAGGGCCCATCTTATAGTGAGCAATATTAGAGTGACTTAGCCAGTAAAGAATGCAATGAGCTGCTTTTCACTCCCAAGAAGGCTGGAGATCTTCCTGAGAGAGGGGGCAGAGAATGAGCCCTGCATGGATGATGAGGACTATGAACTTATCCTCAGTGATTTCCAAGAAATAGCTCAAATTTCCATGGCCACTTCAGCTGCTGGGTGGATCTAACACTAAAACAGTCATGGAAATTCCAACAACATGAAATTATGGGTCCAGGAAGATAGAGTACCTCTTTCATTAAAAGTGACCCAATTTGCCATTTGTCAGTGTGAGAAATGTCAACTACAAGCCAAGCCTGAAAAAGGCACTGAGGAGCTATTCCCATAGGTGCTGCACTAGGCTGCTCATGGCAAGTAGACTACATTGGTCCTCTCATACCACCCCAATGTATGTCCTATGATTGGTAATGGTAGACGCCTATTCAGACTATGGCTTTACCTTTCCAGTTCGTCATACAGAGGCAGTACATATATGTGAATCCTTGAAAAAGCAGCTTTGCCACCCGTTTGGGTGCCCAGATGACACCTCTTCTGACCCAGCATCCCACTTTACAGCACAAACCAAATCAAAGATGCGCCCAGAGTCATGGGATTAGATGGATCTTCCACATCACCCACCACCCACAGGCAGCTGGCATTGTGGAGAATTTTAACATAAAAAAAGGAGCTTTGGCATATACACCTTGACAACTCTCTTACTGGATGGACTGTCTGCTTTACTGTGGTTCCCTGGAAACTGAACTCTGTAGTTCTCTAGAAGAGAAGCATGGCTTTATTCCATTTCTTAGCACAGGGAAGGGACAAAAATGTGGGGTATACTCAGGCTTTGCTGCACATCTGCCCTTAAACCCGTAAATATGAGGATTGGCCCTGAAAAGGGGACCAATAACAACCACTTTGGACTTTCCTTTCCATTCACTGTCAGAGGATCATCCCACTTTTAACCCCATTACACCCTCTACATGATTCCCAGGATGGTGAGAGGTTAGGACTGCTAGGTGGAGGGGAAGGATGGTGGGAGCAAGCTTAGAAGTTTTTAACACACATGGAGTGACAATCCAGTGGGCTGCACCCTTGGGGCCTGACAAACATATACTGGAGGTTAGTGGGCAATGCCAAACCTTAGGTGGGTCACCATTCCCTTGGGAAAGTCACAGAATATGTCTGAGGAGTCCTGACCTCTATTAGGAAGGGGTGGAAGTGGGCCAGAAAATATGGGTAAGGCCTTTGGATCAAGGGGAAAGAGGTGAGGTTAGAGGTGAAGGCAAGGGACATACAGGTTGGATGGCCTTAGAGGGAAAAGATAAGCCATTGGTGGTGCACCCTTCTTCTCCATGCCTCTGGACAACCTGCCAGAATGTAACAACTCCCAATGTAATGAGAGTGGCAAACGGCTCAGTCATCTTTCCAATTTATTATCTCAAGAAAGGTGTGACTTGCTTGGGTGTTCAGGTTGGGAGCAAGATTCTGGATTTGCTCTTTCAGCAGATCATTATTGCCCTGCTGGGGGTAAGCACCAATGAACACATGATTCTCTAGAGACTTCCTCTAGGCCAACAAGGAGGCCTATGTGCTATTGCTAATACCTCCTGCTATATATAGGTTAATACCTCAGGGGAGGTGGAATAACAGGTGACTAAAATCCAAGGTCAGTTCCACTGCCTGCAAAGTCTACAAACACATTCTATGTTGGACCTCTTCAGTGGGCTTCTGGGGGTTGGGTGCCACAGGCTAATGGGGAAGAGTAGGCTAGTCCTGATCGTGAGACTAAGCGGTGGACTGCTGGAGAAGTCATGGACACACTCAGTGGCCATCTCCCAGCCCTTGCCTAAACCACACCCTCCTTTTCTTTATATGCAGATGTTTCAATATATTTCTTTTTT
>PVKH010030960.1:0-12403 GCA_004027955.1 Chaetophractus vellerosus
CGGGTGGCTGGCTGTGCTCGATTTGCAGGCGACCTGCCCTGCCCGTGGCGGCTTTTGCCTGTCCGTGGCAGCTATATATTATTATAATTATACATTTGAGCCTGTGTAAGATGATGTTTTAGGTAATAAAACTGAAAATGGAATGCATTTAAATTCCATAAAAGTGATGAAAGGCTAGGAATCATGATTTTGAATTTTAAATATTGCTGCAGCTTTAAAAAAACTTTTTGGAAAATTATTATCATTGTGAAACTGAAAAAGGCAGCAAAACCATTTGAATCCCAAGCTTGTCCTGGTGTCACATTCAAAGAAATATGAATCCAGAATAAAAAAATAATTGTAAGCAATTTAATATTTGTATTACTTCATTTCTTGTAAAAAAAATATCATGGCAGTTACATTCATAGGATACCACTAATTTTCTTTTTATTTTTTTGAAAAAAATTGTAAAACTTTATTAAAGATATTAAATAATACCTAATAAAAAGAAATATAACATGTTCAAATACTAAAAGACTCTAGAGTTAAAATGGCATTTCGCCCCTAAGCAATGAAAATGATTGCAATAAAAATCCCTAAGGAATTTTACAAGGAACTTGATAAGCTGATTCAAAAGTCTATATGAAAGAGCAATGGGTCAAGTTAATTCAAGAGCCTTCAGAAGCATAAGATAAACTATGGAGAGAATTGACATGCTAAATATCAAGAATTATTATAAAACTATAGCAATTAGGTATCCATATTAGCCAAATGTGAAAAGAGCCCAAATGCTCATCAACTGACAAATGGATAAACAAAATGTGCTATAGCTATATAAAACAATATTTTTCATTTATAAAAAGGAATAAAGTACTGTTAGCAAGCAGCAACATGGATAAACCTTGAAAACATACTAACTTAAAGAAGCTAGTCACAAAAACCACATATTATATCATTTCATTTATATGAAATGTAAAATAGGGAACTCTATAGAGAGTAGATTAGTAGTTGTTTATGGCTGGTAGGGGTGGGATAGGAGGATATGGAGAGTACAGGATTTCTTTTTGAGGTAATAAAAATGTTCTAAAATTGACTGTATGTACTAAATATGGAATATACTAAAAACCATTGAATTATATACTTTAAATAGGTGAATTTTATGGCACATAAACTATATCTCAGCAAAACTGTTTTCAATAGCTGTAGTAATTAGGATAATGTGGTATTGGTTTATGTGGCTATGGAAAAATGAATTTGTACTGGAATAGCAAGCCTAGAAATAGACCACTCATAAGAAATCTTGTTTTAAGATAGAAATAGCATTACAGACCAGTAAGGAAAGCAAGAGCATTTCAATAGATGGTGCTGGATATTCATATGGAGAAAAAAAAAATTTACCTCCCTAATTATCACCATATAGGAAAATCAATTCCAGGTGGATTAAAGATTTAAACACGAAAGGAAAACCTATTAAACTTTTAGAAAACAAGATATCAGAATATCTTTATGATCATGTGGTAGGGAAATGAAAACTTTATAAAAACATATATTCAAATACACTAAAATTTAAAACTTCTGTTTATTAAAAGACACCATAAACCATCAGAGTAGGGACTTGTTTCAGTCATGTATAGGAAATGTACAAGATAAGTCTGGGACATTTTTTTTTTTTTTTGTACAAGATAGCAAGGAAGCTATCATAGACTACTATCAAGTCAAATGGACTTAGGAGACAATTGAAAAGCCTCCTGCTGGCCAAAAATGGGACAATCTGAGTATCAAAAAAGGCAGTAACTGCAGTGGATTGAAACCTGAAATCCATGAGTTCATAATAATAGTAAAACAAACAAAAGGGATCTAGGTGGTCAACATTGGAGGGTGCTATGGAATCAATTCATTATTTTAAAAAACAGTAAAAAACTGAAAATTAAAAAAGGTAATTAATCAAACATCCTGCCTTTCCTATTTGATCTGTACCACTGAGAAACTAAAAAGAGAATGAGGGAGAGTTTCTTTTTATATGTATATTCCAGCTAACAAATGCAGAAAGAATGATAGATTTAGTTAGTTGCCATTTTAAAATTCCTAATGAATAAATGAATTTAGTCATTGTACATCAATAGCTGCTACCATGGCAAAGAAGGAATCATTAGCTGCCTCAACAGAGAAACATTCCACCAACCTGTTAAAAAGACTTGCCAAAAATTTTGAACCTGCTAGTAATCAAGGCTTTAAATGCATCTACCAATTTACAGGAATATAGAAAATGTATTAAACACCACAGCTCTGCAATCAGCAAAATCCAATCTATGGAAATTTGTGGGACAAATTAACTTCAACAAATATTTGAGAGGTAGAGATATATTATATAGAGGAGGAAACTAAATTAAAGGAGACATTTAAAAGACATGTGAACCAATAGCACTGTGTGGACTTGTATTAGTTATCCATGGCTATGTAACAGTTTATCCCAATGTTTAAAAGCTTAAAACTAAAAATATTTGTTTTCTCATACAGTTTCTGAGGGTCAGGATTCCAAGCGTGACTTAGCTAGGTAGTCCTGGCGCAGGGTCTCTCATGAGTTTGTAGTCAAGCGGTTAGTTGGACTCCAGTCTTCTAAAGGCTTGACTGTGCCAGAGGGTCCACTTCCAAGGTGGCTCACTGATGTGACTGTCTGACAAAGTCCTCAGTTCTTTGCCAAAATACCCTTCTCACAAGAGCTGCCTGAGTCTTCCCAGTGCAACAGCTGGCTTCTCTAGAGCAAGTGGTCCAAGCAAGAGGCAGAAGTAACAAAGTCTCGAAGTGACATACCATAATTTCTGCTGTTTTCTATTAGTCCCACAGATACAGGGTGGGAGGGTACTGCACAGAGCATGAATACCTGAAGGTAAGAATCACTGGGAGCCATATTGGAGGCTGGCTAACACAGTCAGGCCCATACAACTAATTTCTTGAATTTCTTGGTTTTTCCTTCTCTCTCTCCCTATCTCTTATATCTCATATGCATTTCATTGAAAGATATCTGTTCTTCCTCTGTTTCACATGTATGGAAATTCTCTCAGTCCTAGTCCACAAAGGTTGTTTATCTTCCTCAGCCCTTCTTATGTTCTCCTTTCCCATATCAATTCTTATCTCTTTCTTTGGTGAATAGTTATGGACCACTTGCATAATGAATGCCAATAGCCTCTATTGGTTCTTCATTTCTCTCTTTTTACCCATTTCCTTGATATCCATAAACTAAGTAGCCAATATAGGACCCTTCTTTAGTGAGTGCAATGCCACAAGAGGCCATGGAAATTAATGCATACCTTTCTTCTCAACACAACTACTGTTTTAGTTTCCTGGCTGCTAAAACAAATGCTATGCAATGTGTTGGCTTAAACAATAGGAATTTATTGGCTCATGGTTTTGAGACTAGGAGAAATCCAAAATCAAGGTGCCATCAAGGCAGAGCTTCCTCCCAGAAAACTATGGCATTCTGGGGCTGGCTGCCAGTGATCCTTGGAACTTGGCTTTTCTGTCACATGGCAGTGCACATGGCTTCTGGATTCTGTGGGTTCTGTTGACTTCTGGCTTCAATCCATGGCTTTCTGTCCATATGTCTGAATTTGATTCTGCTTATCAAGGACTCCAGTAATAGGATTAAGACCCATCCTAATTCATTTGGGCCACACCTTAACTGAAGTAACCTCATCAAAAGATCCTATTTGTAAGGGTTCACAACTTACAAAAATGTATTAAAGTTAAGAATATGTTTTTCTGGAGTACATAGTTCCAAGCCACCACAACTACTATGTCCAAAACACAGAATAGATGTTGTAGGAAATTTTAAAAAGGTAAATAAATAAAGAGAGCAATAGTAAGACTTGTTCCCATTCTTATGATGTATCTTCTTTGTAAACTCTAAAAGCACTCAAGAGCTATGTGATTCTGTCCTTTTTATTTATGCTTTCTATTATTATTTCATTTGACCAAATAATTTAGAAACTTAAAAAACCCAAACATATTCTATATTATTGCACATCTATTGTCATGAAAATTCGGGGCAGAAAGGGACTGGATATGGATGACTTTAACATGAATAAGATTTAAAAGACCTGAAGTAGGATGACTAAGGTTGTGATGAGAAGAAAGACAGAAATGTGAGAGAAGCTATAAGTAAATACAAATTTGAAATAGTACTTAATAATAAGATGCCATGGAGGGATCAGAAAAAGGAATCAAAACTGATTCTAGGTGGGACTGCTGAGAGAAATTGGCAGTTGCGGAAAGCAGTATGCTTGGGGATAGATTTGATGTTAGACATGGCTTTGTTGTTAGACCAAGTGGATCTTTACAGTGGCCTGTTGGAGCTCTGGAAAGACAGGAAGGCCAGCAAGGGATATATGGAAGTCACAGCCAGACTAGGTAAAGATGCTTTGGAATGAGATTAAGAGTTGCTTTCACAATGAAGTGCTTTTTACATATGTTCATTGGTATTCAAGCTGAACACCTTCATTTCTCCAAACCCTAATTCTTCATACAAGGTTAATTTTTGTTCCTTAAATTCTTTTAGAGTGAGTATCAAGTGAATGTCAAAGCATTTACATTTTTAAAACAAGAATTGCTATTTTATTTAGGGCTCTAAATAACTTCTTTTCCAACAGCTAAAAATTATTAAATTCAAATTCCCTGATGCCTTGTAGGATTATTTTAGAACTGAGACAAATATGAAATAATATGTGGTTGTTGTTGTTGTTTTTACCACAGGCGTACCATTAAAAGTAGCAAACAGTATTCCTTTTGGAGTCAAAACAGTGTGCTCAAAACCACACTGGAAGTAAATAGAAAGAATAAAAGAAAAAAATAACGCACAAAAAACCCACACTGGAGATATCAGTGTCTTCTCTGAACTGGGAGTTGGGATGGGGGTGGAAAGGAAATGGGGCGGGGGGACAGGGAGGTGAGATAAAACAGACGGGCCAAGCATTAAGCCCAAGAGGGAGGGCAAATTCAGTCATGATCCAGGTGCACTAGTTAGCCAAAGGGGTGCTGATGCAAAGTACTAGAAATCTGTTGGCTTTTATAAAGAATATTTATTTGGGATAGAAGCTTACAGTCATAAGATCATAAAGCGTAAGTTACTTCCCTCACCAAAGTCTGTTGCCACGTGTTGGGGCAAGATTGCTGCCAATATTTGCAAGGGTTCAGGCTGCTTATTCCTCTTAAAGCTCCATGGTCCCAGCTTCTTCCAATATCAGCTGTAGCCTGGGATAAGTCTCTCTCCCAGCGCTCATTTCTCTACAGACTCAGCTGCTCTGTTCTCTCCACAAGGCCAGCTATAAACTATCAGGCTCATCTCTCTTCCCAGGGCCTCTGTCTAATGGAGCCTTCCCTCTTTCCTCCTGTATCTGCTTCTCTGTGTGTTTACTTCCTGGGGCTCCAGCATTAAAACTCCAACTAACCCCTCTGCCGTGTAGTATTCTCTGTGAGTCCCCACCCATATCCTACTGATGTGGTCCAATCAAAGCCTTAATCATTATTTAATCACGTAAAAGTGAAACCTCTGAATTTAATACAATCTAATACACCTAGAGGAACAGACCAGTTTTCAAACATAATCCAATATCTATTTTTGGAATTCATACATAATACCAAACTGCTACAGAATCAGGACCCTGGGTGTGTCTGGTTTTGAAAACAAAATGATGGTTAGTAATTTTAGTAAAATTTAAACTGACACCTGAAAGTTGAGAAGCAATTAGACAATTAAAGAGTGACTTAAAAAGCACTCCAGATTAAAAATTAAGAATGTAAAATAGGTCAGAGTTATAGAAGTAATGGCCTTATGCATGAACAAACTTGGGCAGCATTTATTTTAAGTATAATGAGAAAACATTGGAGGGTTTTCATCTGGAAATTTACATAATCCAGTGTAGAATTTTTTCAAAGATCCCTCGGGCCACTATGTGGAAAACAAATTGGGGTGGCTATAAGATCATCCACTAGAAATATATTGCATTAATGCAGGTGAGAGATGGTGGTAGTTAAGTCTGGGATTGTGTCTGTGGAGATCGCAAAAAATGGATGGATTCAAGATACAGTTTGAATACAGAATTACCAGGATTTTGGAATGGATTGGATGTTGAGGAAAGGTGGCTTTAAAGGGGAGATGTCAAGAAAAGGTTTCCTAGTTTGAGCAACTGCCTAAATGGTAGTGCAGTTATTAAATCTATATTTGGAGTCAAGTTAAATAACTTGCCAAAGATCTCTTAGCTAGAAAAGGGTTGAACTGGGACTTGAGTCCAAGTCTCCAAAGCCTACAGTTTTAACCTCTATATAACCTCTATACAATTCACATTGTACTTAAACCTGTAAAATTTTACAGCGAAAATGAGCCACAGAGATCATAACTTCATTCCCCTCATTTTATAGATAAGAAAACTGAGGCCAGAGAGAAGTGACAAATCTCTCCATTGCAAAAGAATAATTTCAGTTTATTTTTATATAATAAGAGGACCCTCAATATGCGTTCTACTGACTACAGGAAGAGAACAAATTTCTCTGTTGATTAAGGGTGCCCCTTTGAATAGTGAAAATCAAAATCATTAGCATTTCAAATAATGGCTTTAGCTAAACATCTCTCCATCAGGTGATTTTTATTTAATGAAACATTACAAAGCATGATACTTTACGTGATTGGAGTTATCTGAAATCAGCTTTAACCCCTGACCAACAAGAAGGAATTTCATTTTAGAACAAAGTCCTTTCTAATACTCTGTAGACCAAGGTGAGGATCAGAGCAAATCTTAAATGTTGTTCAAGGTGCTTCATTGAGAGGAACCAGGAAATTACCACCTGTCAACTTCTCCCCATACCATCATCACAACCAACACCACTGATAACCGCCTCCTCTACCATGCCTAATATCTGATCTCAGTCTTTAAAAGGCACTGTGATAGGATGTGAGACAGAGTATGGAGAGAGTCACTGGAAAACATCATCTTATGTTATTTCTAGTGGAATTCTCATTGGACTGGTAGTCTGGAAATCAGAATTTTAGTAACGAACATTGATGATATTCCTGGCTTTGGAGAACTCATAAATATCTCTAATCCTCAATTCTCTTGTCTATACACTGAGAGAACTGGATGAAATTATTTCTGAAATACAGCACAGTACATTAGAACTCAGCCTTTAAAGTTAAACAGATTTTGTTCAAATTCTACTCCTGCTAATGAGTAACAACTGTGTTACCTACTTAAATTTCTCTGAACTTGAGTTTGCTTTAGTTATGGTGGTGATGCTGGTAGTGGTAGAGCTCCAAAGTTGATTAATTGAGAAAACATTTATTGAGTGCTGGGCATTTTATTTGGCATTAAGATACAAAGATGTCTATTAGACAGTCCACGCTCTCAAGGAACTCACAGTCTAATTGGAGATGAACACAAAACAAACATCATAAGGCAGTGTGATAAGGTCAGTGATAAACTCAACACAGGCTATCACAGGCACATGGAGGAGGTATGGAACCCAGTCTGTGGCTGACTCTGTGAACTTGTGTCCCTGGTCTCATATCATTTGATATAGCTGCTTCCTCTCCTGGATGCCTTTAAGCATTGAATGTCTTGCTGAGCTACAATAGCCCCACGCTTGAAAAAATAAGGAACTCAGCGATCATCTTGATTTGCAAAGGCTGTTCTTGGGATGTTTTGATGCTTAGCTTGGTTTGGGGAATTTCATTATATATATTTGTCAAATATTTTGTTTAGATCTTTTAGGAGGCCTATTCAGAGACCACATTGCAGCTTCATTTTAAAACTCCCTTAACAGTTATGGTTTCATTGCACCTGGTTAAAAAAAAAATTGCTTCAATTATCATTATATTGCAATGCAGGGGGAGGCTTGTGCTGACTGAAGGCAAGGGAGAAATCGTAAAAGGCTTTTACCTCCATGTGATATTAGGGAGTGTTATTGTTTTCAGGAGGGTACAACTGAGAGGTATTTAAACAGTGAAAGGCCCATGGTTCCTTCTCTGGAGGTCTTTTCATTTTTAAATTTGTCTGTTCTCAAGTAGTACATCTCTGAGATGATAGCTTCTTTCTCCTTGATCTCCCCCATTCTGGAAAGGGAGGGACTGAAAATAAAAATATCATTTTATTCCTGGCATGTGCTACAGGATCTAGGGATTGCATTATATTTTCCAAAAATATTTGAGCTGGTATGGTGGATTTGGACATGTTCTTGGTCTTGGTCTGCCTTCTGGTAGGTGTGGACCCATTATAAATAGGATCCCTTTAAGAAGTAATTTTAGTTAAGATGTGGCCCAACTGAATGAGATTGGGCCTTAATCTGGTTACTGGAATTCTTTATAAGCAGAATAAGTTCAGACAAAGAGAAAAAAAAAAAAAAAGCCACAGGGAGGCGTGTCACACAAGAGGGAAGTCAATATGAGAAGTTGAAAATAACAGAACCTGACAGAGAAAGGAGAGGACCTTGCCGTGAGATGGGAAAGCCAGGTGACCGAAGGGCTGCCAGCCAGTCAGAACACTACAGACCCTGGAAGGAAGCAAGTCTTATAGCCTCAGTAACTGTGAGCCAGCAAATTTCTGTTGTTTAAGCCAAAACCCATGTGTGTTATTTGTGATAGCAGCCTAGCAAAACTAAGACAGATGGTTAATTAGGCAAATCAATACCATGAGATATTTGTGATAATTAAACTGGAAACCTGAAAGTGATGGGAAGTGTCTTGGTAAATAAATTAATGAAACATTTGAGTAGATGTGTTCATATAGAAAAATCTTGTCATAAAATATTCTGGGGATATTTTTATTTAAAATGACATAAAATTCCTAAGTACATGAGACTCTCATAACAGAAAAATGTGTGAACATGTACAACAGGAATATATGAAAAATTTTTAAAATATCTCTGTCCAATTTTTTAGAAAAGGAAAAACTGTTTTGTGTGTGTGTGTATAAATGGGTATGTGTGTGTATAGAGACCTGGGAAAGCAGAACTTCATCAGCTCATTCTTATTGAGTGTCAACCATAAGAGATCTACAGTACAGGGAAGTCATTAGGAGACCTTACAACTAGTGGAGATTAATTCCTAGTGAACTCACTTTTGGTGTCATTGGCTGCCCATTTCAGCCAAGATTATGCCAGGCCCATAGGGCTGTATGGATCAAGTGTGTAACAGAGCCTAGGAGGTCTCACTCTCCTTTTAAGCTTAGACTTCATATCATATATTAACAACAGATAGAATGATGTCGCTCTCAAGTATTTTCTTGTATTTCCTCTTTTGTTTTTTTTTAGGCAGCATTAGGAACCGAACCCAGGACCTCCCATGTGGGAAGCAGGTTCTCAACCACTTGAGCCACAACCACTCACTGTTCTTCCTATTTTGATATCAATTATGTTAACTGTGGAACTGAGGAGAAAATAGGTCCCAATTTTCCAAGTATGTGGTAAAGAATGTTGTCTGATGAAAAAAAGTCACAACATTAAAGTTTGAGAAACCTTATGTTAAACAAAGGCAAGGTTAACTTAAGAGCAAGTTTATTTACTGCAGGATTTTTCCAGCTTTTAATATGCATCACCAGACTCTAAAATGGTAAGGATGAGAATATAGTGCTTCTCATATTTAGTTTACTAAAGAATCAGTAGCAAAATTTGTTGGTTCTATAGGATAGATTCTAGCAATATACCATCCATTTACCTTAAAACAAAAGCATTCTCTCCCTTCCCCTGAAAGCAGGAGGGATATTTAGATTGTTGGTTGCAAGAATGTTTTAAGATCCTTATAACTTTGGGCACTGTTTCTTTCATAAACTTCATTCCACATCTTATCAAAACTTATAATCAAATGTCATTAAACAATATGATTTTGCTGTAAATCATTTCAAGGATTTCAGAAGGTTACTTTTCTGACTGTAACATAAAATTAATAAATAAAGGCATTACAATGAAAAATCTGATTAAGGAAAGGACTGATCATAAATAGTGTTGGCCAACTGTGGAAGCACAAAGAAACAAGGGCATCAAGGAAACATACATTGGCAGAAGCCATTGAAAAACCATTTAGACTTCTGGGAAGATGGAGGAATAGAAAGATATGGGATTCACTTCTCTGCTAGAAAAATAGCTAAAGGAAAGGCAGAAACGGCCTGGAAAAAAAATGTTCTAGGGTTTAGGACACCAGGGGATGGCTGGGCATCACCCAGAAGAGAGGGGCAAAGGAAAAGAATTGTGACAGAAAAACTGTAAGTGGCAGCTGCAACTGTCTGCAGGTTTGCCCCACACTATAGACACTTTAGAATTCTCAGGCCGCATGGCCTACAGCTACAGACAAAGGGGACCCCAGCAATCCACCTCCCCAGGAAAGGGAAGAGAGAGGGACACAGCCTAAGGTCGACTCAACTTTTGACCCAAAAATTTGATTTGCTGTGTCCCAGGGGCCCTTCCACACTGGGTCGGATCGTGCCATTGTTTGCCTTGAGGAGCCAGCACAAGTCTAAAGAGATCTGACCCTCTCAATATATCTCTCTACTGACCAGGACTGGTTTTTGAGGATGCAGAGGGGAGTGGAATTAGCTCCTACCTAGGAAAAGAGAGTGGTCTTCCAGCAAAGGTTGGGGAACTGTTTCTGAGAAAATTAAAACTACCAGGCTCTTAGCCTCCAGGCAGGATCTTCTATCACATTGGTCCAGTCCATGTTGCAAGGAACACACTCTGATCAGGCTTTGAACTGAGAGGCCTGCCAAAAATGCCATCTGCTGGCAAACCAAGGAAGTGCATGTGAGGGAATTAAAAGTAAATAATAGAGGCTTGAGGCTTTTTCCAGCCTTTACATCGTCCCTCCTCAAGGCCCTTGGAAGTGGGGCTGCAACCCATTACTGGGTCCAGGGCCCAGATTTGAGCAACTAACAGGGACAATTCTAAAGACCCAGAACAGATTGAACCAAGAATCAAAGAACAGCATTAATGCAAAGCTCCAGCCACTAAATCCCTACTAAACAGAGAAAAATTGAACATCTGAGTAAACTCACCATCCTAATCATATGCCTAGACATCAGCAAAAAATTACAAACCATACTAAGAAAATGAAAGACATGGCCCAAGTAAAGAAATATATCAAAGCCCTAGATGAAACACAGGATTTGAGACAGCTAATCAATGAGATTCACACAAATTTCCAAAATCAAATTAATGGGTTGAAAGACAATATGGCTAAAGAGTAAAAGGACATCAAGAAGACACTGAGTGAGCCAAAGGAGAATTTGAAAATCTGAATAGAAAAGTAACAGAACTCATGGGAATGAAAGACATGATAGGTGAGATCAAAACCACTTGTAATGGTTTAAGTTTGATTTAATTATGAATTCCAAAAATATAGATTAGATTATGTTTATAAGCTGGTCTGTTCATCTGGGCATGATTGAGTTGTGAGTAGGGCATTAACTGCCACGTCAGTGAGATGTTGAGCCCTGCCCCTCGGTGGGCGTGGTCTCAAGTATGGAAGGCTAGATAAAGAGCAAGCAGATTGAGAAAAGCAGATTGAGAAAAGCAGATTGAGAGAAGCAGATTGAGAGAAGCAGGAGATTTGGAGAAGGAGATTTGAGAAGCAGTTCTGATGTTGGAGTGAGCCGATCGCTGGATAGTTTACAGCTGAACTCCTGACGGAAACAGAAGCTAAGCTCAGAGAGAAATGCCGCCCCGGGAACAGAGGAACCCGGAAGCCTGAACCCTGGAGACGTTGGCAGCCGTCTTGCTCCAACACGTGGACTTTGGTATGGGAAGAAATTTATGCTTTGTGGCCTTGTAACTGTAAGCTTCTACCCCAAATAAATACCCTTTATAGAGACCGACCAATTTTGGTGTATTTCAAAGGCACTCCTGTGGCTGACCAAAACAGAATTGTTACCGGGAGTGGGGTGAGTGCCCTTTTGCAGTTGCCAAAATGTTGGAACAGTTTTATAAATGGGTAAGGGGTATTTTTTGGAGAAACTATGATGGAAAAGGCCTAGATTGCTTTGCAGAGACTGTTGATAGTAATATGGATGCTAAAGAGACTTTCTATGATGCCTTAGAAGTTAATAAAGAAACTATAATTGGAAACTGGAGGAAAGGCGATGCATGTTTTAAAGTTGCAGAGAACTTAGCAAAATTAACTCCTGGTGTTATAGGGAAGATAGAATTTGAAAACAGTGAGCCTGAGCATTTAGCTGAAGTACTTTCCAAAGAAAACCCAGAGAATGTGGCTTGGCTTCTCCTTGTAGCTTATAGCAAAATGCTAGATGAAAGAAATACACTAAGGACTGAACTTTTGGGCACAAAGAAAACAGAAACTGATTCTGGAACTTCCAACTTTCTGGAAATTAAGTGTCCAATTCAAAGTGCCCCATTTGAACATTTAGCTAAACCTGGAAATTGTAAATCAGAA